>CM038676.1:6336097-6471220 GCA_021605205.1 Aegilops longissima | reverse complement strand
AAGTCATCTATAGCAAAGATCATGTACTTTTTCCCAAATCGGTGTAAAAGTGATACTATCCTGATAAATGCGTGACATGTAAAGTGAATAAGGCAAGTCATCTATCTCAAACATCATGTAGTTTGTGTATGATCATATGAACAACCAAAAAGCAACTTTGATGATCAATCCAAAAGTATGCTTATAGCTAGTGCAACCTACCATAATGTACCAAAAATCCATTTCAGAAACATCCAAACACAATTATTAAAGCTGATGCAAAGAAGGAAAGAGATGGTGCACGGGCTACTATAAATAGGCATGAAGTATAATGATCATCACAAGCACAAGCATCAAAACCAAGCAACACTATTTAACACCAATCCACCATGAAGACCTTCCTCATCTTTGCCCTCGTCGCTGTTGCGGCGACAAGTGCCATTGCACAAATGGAGACTAGCCACATCCCTAGCTTGGAGAAACCATTGCAACAACAACCATTACCACTACAACAAATATTATGGTACTACCAACAACAACCCATCCAACAACAACCACAACCATTTCCACAACAGCCACCATGTTCACAGCAACAACAACCACCATTATCGCAGCAACAACAACCACCATTTTCACAACAACAACCACCATTTTCGCAGCAACAACAACCAGTTCTACCGAACAACCACCATTTTCGCAAAGCAACAACAACCACCATTTTCGCAGCAACAACAACAATTTCCGCAAAGAACAACAACCACTTCTACAAAGCAACAACCACCATTTTCGCAGCAACAACCACCATTTTCTCAGCAGCAGCAACAACCAGTTCTACCGCAACAACCACCATTTTCGCAACAACAACAACCAATTGTACCGCAACAACCACCATTTTCGCAACACCAACAACCAGTTCTACCGCAACAACAAATACCATCTGTTCAGCCATCTATCTTGCAGCAGCTAAACCCATGCAAGGTATTCCTCCAGCAGCAATGCAGCCCTGTGGCAATGCCACAAAGTCTTGCTAGGTCGCAAATGTTGTGGCAGAAGCGGTTGCCATGTGATGCAAAGAATAATGTTGCGGCAGAGTGCCGCAAATCCCGAACAATCACGCCACGATGCGACACGTGCCATCATCTACTCGATCGTCCTACAAGAACAACAACATGGTCGGGGTTTGAACCAACCTCGCAAAGAACAACCCCAACAATCGGTCCAAGGTGTCTCCCAACCCCAACAACAATGAAGCAGCTCTGACAAAGGTTCTTTCCAACAACCTCAACAACAACAACTCGGGTCAATGGCCTCAACAACAACAGGTACCCTGTGGTACCTTGTTGCAGCCACACCAAATAGCTCAACTTGAGGTGATGACTTCCATTGCACCGCACCCTGCCAACGATGTGCAAAGTGTCAACGCGTGCGTGTACGGCACCACCACTATTGTGCCATTCGGCGCTGGCACCCGAGTTGGTGCCTACCGATAAGAAAATATCTCTAGTAATATATAGTTGGATCGCCGTTGCTTAGTCGATGGATATGTCGATGTAGCGGTGACAAATAAAGTGTCACACAATGTCATGTGTGACCCGCACAAACTAGTTTAAATTATGAAATAAAATAAAAATAAAGTTTTATCTAGACAATGTTCATACCGGTGTTGTGTGGATGTCGATCTGATTGCCATGCTTGCAAGTTCATAGGTTCATCTTGCCTGGTTACAACCGCAAGCTGGTGCATTAATTAATTATTTATGTATTGCAATAATAAAGATTTAAGTATAATAGTGTTATTGTAAAATTTGGGTTGAACAGAAGATAGGACTAACATACAACTCTTTAATGGCTGGAGATTTGAGATCCTGCTTTTTATTGGTTTGTATCTAGTTCCGACTACTACCATTGTCTGCAGTGAAAATCTAAACTGGTTTTATCGTTAATTCTGTTTGCTTTCTTTTTTTGCAAATACATTTATTAATTCTTTGCACATTAACTTGTTGTCGAGAAAAAGTCTAGCTTTTTCTTGAACTTCACGGACACCACTAGCTAGTTAATTTTAAATATGTTTCCAGTTTTTTTCCTTGTTTTTATGTCCTTTGAGTGGTTGCAAAAAATCGCTACATCAATCCAATAATTATTGTGCTCGGTACGGAAAAGGAGTTGTTGGCAGCAGGGTGTTTGTGTGTGTCTGGGGAGGGGGGCGGGCTATTCTTTGCGCATTACTTTGTTTTGCTCTTTTCGTGCTCTCATACTATACCACATTTGTTCTTCATAAAATGCAAAATAAGCAACCTAAGGTAGAAACCATAAAACCTGAGAGTGTGGGTGCCAAAAACACTCGGCAAAGGACACTCGGCATACCCCATTTCAGCAAACAGAAATTTGTCGAGATCCATTTGTCGAACACTCGACAAAGTCTTTACCGAGTTTCAAATACGGCCACTCGGCAAAAAAAAGAGATCAGACGGGACGGCGCAAATGGTGGTGTAGCTACATGCCAAGGTAGTTTACCGAGAGTACCGTTCGGTAAAGGGAGTAAATAGAAAAAAAATAGACGGACCTGCGGAAGAGCAGCAACAGCTAGGTCAGGAAGAGGAGCAAAGACTGCGGAGCCAAGCGCATGCAGTTGGGAGTCCGGTCGGTCGTCCGCATGACCTCGGCGTACCGGCCGATCTGGCGCGTCGTCGGAAGGGCGAGGTCAGCGGCCGGAGGAGATGAATGTCCGCGGGCCTTGTCCTCCATGGCGCGCTCGCGAGGTCGCGGCGGTGCTGGTGGTCGGCCATTGCCCGCCGGTGGTGGCCGTGAGAGAAGACAAGGAGAGAGATGCGGCAATGAGACACACGCTCGTGATTTAGAAGAGAGTGGGAGAGAGATAGAAGAGAGAGCAAGAGATGTGCGGCTGCCATGACGCCACATCGTCGTTCCGTATGCTGTTCTCAGGTTGGTTGAGAGTGTGCAGATGATTACGGGCAGATGATTATTTCTTGTTCATATGAACATACATAATACTTAATATACTGACATGATAAAAAACAACTTGGCAATCTCCAGTTATTCAATGATGAAAGGTAAGTTATGAGTATGGATCTAGTTTGGTGAGCTTAATATGTGTTGTTATTGTGAGACAGTGAAAACTGGAATAAAGGGCCATGTGGAATTCTCTTTATCAGCTTAGCTAACTAAAATCAGATGAAGCCTAGCTTTGCAACCGTGCAGGAGTAAATTGTTGACGAGTACTTGAGGTGACATACACATAGAGCACAGAGTTATTCAGCTAGCAAAGTGCAGACATATATCACTGTTGCGCTACACAGCTGAATTCTGCTTCCTCGCCCTCCTGATTCAGGCAACTGGCACGTACTCCCTCCGTCCGAAAATACTTGTCGAAAAAATGGATGAATCTAGACGTATTTTAGTTATAGATACATCCAATTTTATCCATTTCTCCGACAAGTATTTCAGGACGGAGGGAGTAGATGGGTGTGCCTCTTAAGTCGTGCTAATCGTGTCACAGCAAGACGGACTAGCACGAATGATAACTTATGTTGACTGGAAGACCGAAACTGTATGCCGTCAATGTACAGCTTGCGCTAGTTGGCTGGTGCACTGCACGTCTCTATAAATGTGAGTTGAAAATTTGAACACCACATCAAGTGTACATTTTCATATACTAAAGTGCATATCAGCAGGAAAAGCACGGAATAAGCGCTTCCATGTCCTCAAGAACGATGACATTTTGGTTTTACACATGATATTATTGGCGATTAGACGCACATATTTTCAGAATTAGCACAAATTAGTCGGCACAACAACATATTTGTAACACAGATTAGCACAGTCCTCATAATGAGACCAAAATAACCCAAATTGCCCAAAAAAATTAGCACACGGATTAGCAGAACCTCGGGATCAACAAATTCATAAGTCAGCACAAATTTTCGATATTAAGATATAAATCACTGATTAGTACATGCTTGTCCATTTGATTTGAACAAGGCATCAATAATAACATCGTAAGACTGAATTGAACTTGTTCTTTACCACTAGCTAGGGGCAGAAAACCTACTGTGGAATGCACTGGATTGTATTTAATTTTATAGAAAAACCATCAAAAAATGGTCTAAAAAATTCTTGTCCTAAAATAGGTTCATCGGGAGATGCTGCCATTAACATATACTCCCTCTGTTTCTAAATATTTGTCTTTGTAGAGATTTCAACAAATGACTACATACGGAGCAAAATGAATGAATATACACTCTAAAACATGTATATATACATCCGTATGCGTTAGTCCATTTGAAATCTCCAAAAAGACAAATATTTAGGAACGGAGGGAGTAGAAATTATACCGAGAGAAATGTGGATTTGGTGGCTCAGCCCTATATAAGGCTATAATATGTTGTCCAGTCCTTTAGAAATTAGATCATGAAAAGGTGGAATTAGAATATTAATGGCTGCGATCATATTTGCAATCTGGGCGCTTGGTGTTCTCGCTCCAACATGCCCTGTGAAAGCAAATGTCCTCGGATGCACATATGAAGTATGACAGGACAAAATAGGGTAGGCACTGAGATATACAGATGATTGGACGCAATAACTTACTTTTGGATATCACTCCACCACAGAGCGGATGAACTTCATAAGAGCTTTCTTCTCGGATATCATATCAGAGAGAAACGGAACTTCGAAGCCAATTGCTTCCCGTCCGCCTAACAGTGATGTCGCAGATGGAAAATTTGATGATTATTTGAAGTGATATCCACAGAAAGCACAGAGTTGTTCAGCTAGAAAAGCACATATGTACATCTACATCACTGTCTGTCAGGCTATGCAACTGAATTATGTTTCCTAACCCTGCTGATTCATCCATTGGGCGTGCCTCTTAAATTAAATTCTTGTGAGACGAATCGCGGAAGAGACGCACGAACAGGACCGATACCTTGTGTTGAAGGGAAGGCCGGACTGGCTTCCGTCGTCGTACCCAATGACTGGCCTAATTACTCGCTCCAGCCTGTAGGCCTCTGTTTCAACCCCATCTATCATTTCCCTCGAAGAAAAAAAACCCATGTTACTTAAAAAAACACATTTACCGCCCAACAAAAAAAACATTTACCCTTACTCAGAGAGATGGGGCACCCTGGATCTTTGCATGGCATGTAGATTGTGATTTCTCTGTTACTTTTGTGTGTCCTCGCGATGATGGCTGACAATGGAGGTGATATCGTGTGGAGTGACGATGACCCTGGCTCCATTCCCGTCATGACCACGCGTCACATCCCACGCCGGGGAGTTCAGTTTCTCCCGTTTGTGTCACATTTATACCTAATGGCGTATTGTGCTAGACAACAGTAAATCGGTTAAATTCTTAGGTAGTGGTGGTGGTTATGGTAGTGCTAGTAGTAAGTGACAACATTTGTAGTAGTGGTGCTAGTAGTAAGTGGCAACATTGGCAGCAGTGGCAGTGTGGTAGCACCACCACCACCATCTATGTTCAGGTCTTTAATCTAATATATATCCTATGAAACGAAAAACTAAATATGGTAAAAGATACAAATATCACATGACAGGCGCGTTGTAATTCCAAATGAAATTACCATCAAGTAATAGTTTGCGATGTATTTTATGACAAGGAGGAAAGGTACCAGATTTTTATTTGCCTGCAAAAAAAGGTACAACATTGTGGCAGTTACAACATCCATACCATACGTAGATGGTATGCATACATACCAAGAGGCCCAGCCGACCTTTTTGCCTTGGTTGATTTTGTTCGTACAAGTGGCGGCGCACTTGCCGTTGCATTCACTCGTGCACTGCTCACTAGTTAGCCTCATGCAGTCCGCGCACGAAGAACTGCCAGAGCAAGAGCCATAGCATGACCGGGTCGCCTCGCCGTCGCAGTCGCAGCTACCAGTGGTGCAACCGGCCTTGTTGCCGATCGCGGAAGACCGGCAGTCCTCGCAGCTGGGGACGTCGCAATACTTGCGGCACTTCGGGGGAACGGAGACTCTGCACATCTCTGTGCAGTGTGGGCCACACTCGCTGCACCACATCGCCCGCGCCGGACCCGATGCTGGTGCCGGGGTCGTTACTAGTTCTTCTTGGCCCAGCGACGGGGAGCTCCCCACGGATGGAAGGATCACCATGGCAAGCATGGTGGCAATGGTGGCCGCTTTGAGAGCGAGGGTAGGTGAACCTGGAGCCATATTGGAGAAGAGTTTGTGAAGATCTACACTAAGCGTGAGTGGTGTGCCTTTCGAGGAGAACATACGCGCGGAGGCATACGCGCGTACGTGCACACTTGTCGGTAGGGCCAGCCAACGTGGAGGTTGTACTTGTCGGTAGGGCGTGGCATGCATAGGTACGTGCACACCCGGTAGGGCCAGCCGCCCACCGACTAACCCAGTACGTCATCAATGTCATAATAATATCAACACAATGATTTTCCTCATCTTCCTCCTCCTTGATTGGAGTGCACAATATCAACTAGTACTAGTAACAAAAGTCGTCATTATATCAATCATTTCCATAATAAATCTCATTTCCATAATAAATCTCACGGCAACCAAAGCCTCCAAATAAATACTAGTACGTGCATGCGCTGTGGGCACTTTCCGTGTCAATGCATTCTTTTTTTCTTTTCATTATTGGGTCGCCAACTCGATCGATTTGGAGTCTTGAGGAGGATTGGATGAAGAAGAAACTTATAACGCCACCTTAGCTTTGATTCGGACCATGAAGCGTGATCCACATGACATGGATGAACACTTTTCTTTTGGATTGATTGATTCATTAAAAGGACCCGTGAGAGACCCGCACTGACCAAATCATAGCCATTGGTCCGGTTGTGTGTTCCACACTCAGGCGCCCGCAAAACTTCCAGCGCAACAACTTGGAAAAGGTTTAGACTCGCAACCTTAGATGACGCAATCCTCTTCAAGAGCGTGATACAATAGTATTACTTCCTCCGTCTAGGTGTGTAAGTCATCTTACGTTGCGCACCGTGACCAAGGTGGAGGGGAAAACGAGAGAACTTAATGTGTTTTTGCTAATTAATAACAATGCATGCAACGAACAAACCAATGCATGGCGTGTTTGGTAGTCTCAAATCATTTAAAGCATGCATGACCCACATCTCTTATTGGTTGATATGTCATGAAACAAGAAACGAGATGAGAGTTAATGTACCGCGCCTAAGTGTTTTGAGATTATTTGGTTTTCGTAAGATGACTTACACACCTAGACGGAGGGAGTAGTAGATATGGGATGGACTGGTGGCATATAGCGGCGTTGGCGCGGTGCGGACTTAATGGCACAGTCGGATGAATAATAAATCATGAGTGGGTCCCACATGACATGGGCGAAAAAGTAAAAAGAAAATCCTAATAATCGAGAGTAGGGAGCGTGGTCCACGTGACAAGGAATGCGTGCCGTCAGATCTAAAAGAAGGGAGATGGACAGTTGAGATTGATTGAACAGAGATGTTGATCCGTGTGAGGTCGGCACCGACCAATGAGAAACTGACATCCATCCGGTGGTCGGATCGGGTCGAAAATGATACCATGGTCCAATGTTCCGCGCGGCTTAGAGTTAGCACTATTTTTTCGGCTTCTACGCCAAATTAACTGCCAAAACAATGTAATCCCGCTCCATGCGCCCAACTACCTGCATGCAGCTCCATGCTCCAATTTAATGCAGCAGCTCATGCCCAATACGAGGGACGCATGCGCCAGATGACAGAGGAAAAGCAAGCAGTTTATTGCCTTATTAAGTGCTAATGAAGGAAACGAGGCGTGGAGAAAATACTCCACCTGCCTCCATGAGGGCCTTGTAAATAGGGGCACCCTCTGACTGCCCAAGGGTCTAATAAATCTGAACGGAGGGAGTACGTGCGCTAAGTAGCTAGCTTCCTCAGTTTTCTCTCCAAATATACAAGCCTTTTTTTAAAAGATTTCAAATATGCAAGCCTTTTCCTGACGCCGCCTTCTCAAGCTGGTTTGGATGCCGTCCCCGACCACCGAATACAACATGCCATCAACACATGACTACCTCCTCGATCGCGGCCAACGGTTCTCCACCGGTCGTGAGCTCGCTCACCACGACAACCCGGCCGTTGTAAAACACCCAAAACCATAAGCCATGCCTCCTTCCTTCCTTCCTTCCTTCCTTCATTCACGAGGGCAAAAGAAAAGACTCGACGCGTGTCCGTGCAAAGCGCCGTCGTAAAAACACACCCACACACACAAAAACTTTAGCCATGCTACACGACTTGAGCACCTTTTGGGTTTTCCCCCGCTTCACCCAAACAAGCGCTAACCCAATGTTACATGGACAACAAATGTCCACATGCTTCACGGGTGCGACACCATGATATGGGCTGGACCCGGGAGGTCCACCCGCGAAAACAAGCTCCGAGAGGGCGACACAACACGTGGTAGATGGATTGGTGTGATCCATGTGACATGTAACGTGTGCCGTTGGATCCGAAAGAAAGGAGATGGACAGTTGAGATCGATTTAAAGCAGGTATCGATCCGTGGGAGGTTATTACGGAGCAATCAGAGACATCTATCCATTTCCATTTGGAGTGGACCCAAAACAAATACTAGTAAAAGACTAGATTTTTCCACATGGACGACACACACGACCAACCCCTCCTCTCCTCTCCTCGATCCAAATCCAATCCTCTTCCCCTACCACCGCCGGCGACCCCTGCCACGCCGGCGACCTCCGCCATCTACCCCACCGCCGGCGACCTCCTCTCCTTCTCTCCCTACGCGCCGGCCGGAGCAGGTCCCATGGCGCCGAAACCCTAGCCCGCGGCCGTGGCCATGGCGGCCCCTCTCAGGTTGGTCCGCTTATTGGCTTGGATCCGCCATGCTCGACCCTGGCCTCACCTCGTCTCCTCTCCCTCCCCCTCTCCTCTCGGATCCACCACGCCAAGGTCGCCTCCATGGACGGCCGCCAGATCCAGACGCCACGGATTGGAGTGGAGTGGAACTCCCCTTCCTCTGCCCGCTGTCCCACCAATTGGACGAGGACAAGCAGCAGCATCTCGTCATCAAAGTTCGATTTCATCTGCCCGCTGTCCCTCCCTCTGTTTCTTTTTGAATCCAAAAGGGAAAGAAGAAGAACAAGTTTTGTTGAATTCAGGCCAAAGATTGACCTGTGCGCAGGTTGATTGGTCCATGGATTGCTCCAGCGTCAAGGCCACACACCTCAGAATTCAACAAGTTACGGTTATGAGCAGAATCAACTTGGAGACAAACAGAACCTGCCTGCACCAAGATTCCTCCCCCAATAAAAGAGATTCAGATTCACCAGAATACACAAGGTTGTGCCCTTTTCATGTACAGTACAACAAATCTTATTAAGCTTTTGCATCTCCAGTGAGGAAAATAGGCCATCACCATCATGTTTCTGACTGAATTTCAGAAAAAAAATCAAATGCCGAGATACTCTACCAACCTGTACATTCCTATATAGTGTTTTACTGTGCATTCAAGAATCAACTTGGAGAGAAACAAAACGTCCCTGCACCAAGATTCCTCCCCTGGATTCAGATTCGGTCGTTCCCTTTTCATGTACAATACAACAAATGTTATAAGCTTTTGCATCTCCAATGACGAAAATATGCCATCTCCATCATGTTTCTCACTAAATTTCAGAAAAATCGAATGCCGAGATACTCTACCAACCTGTACATTCCTATATTTTCATGCCATTTCCCTTCTTATCTGCAGTAATTATTTACTTGTTGCTAAGCTGACTGCTGCTCCTTTGTTGTTTCTTGTGCAGCAGCAGCAGCAACAAAGATAGTTCGAGGCCAAGGCATTCATCAAGGAGGCGTGGGCCCCGCTCGGCATCGGCTACATGACACCCATGGTGACCACCCCGCCTCCGGTTGCTTGCTCTATGTTGTTTCACTCATGGCCATTGAGCCACGACCACGTCCGTCGCTCTTCTAGGCTTGTTAGTGCTAGATAAATAACTCTACTCTGTTTTGTCCTCCCCCGGTGATCAGACCGCTGTTTTAGGTCGTATGATTTAGCATCCCACTGCTAATTACGGTGTGGTTTTTATCTACCGGTGACACCACCATCTGGTTCATAGTATGTGTTCCTGTTCGTGCGCGAGTGGATGAGTTGCCACTGGAACAATGATGGATACCTAACGTGGAACCGCAGCAGCAGCAGCACTAATGTGGTGTGTAGTTTGTTTTACATACAGGTTGGCGGTTAGGTCGAACGAGTCCATGTGTGTCTCTCTTTGTTGACCAATGACTTGTGCGCGGCGATTAAGTAATGGAGTCTCTTTGGTTCGCAGCTCAAAAAACAAAACCCGTGTGCGGCCAAATCTGGTATCCCTTCTCCCCAGGCATGAATGTCATCTAGCTGCCATTAACACCAAAGTGTGTGGAGTACCTTTGAAGGGTTACATTGCTGTGGAAACTCATCCAGATCCTTCTTCATCTCGTATCCATTTATCCATTTAGTTTGTCGCTGAGGGTTATGTTTGCTGCCTTTCCCTTCCACGGTGTACTATAATTAATTACCAAGACAAGTCAGTTTCTTTTCTGATTTTGATTAAATCTATCCGCCCCTGAATCAGTATGGGCTAGTATTTGCTTCTGTAATAGCAGCCAGTAGAACAGCTGTTTCTTTAATGTTTTAGAACATCCAGTTTCTATTTCTAACTTTGTACATGTTCGCTTATGTCTTTATGATATACAAGGTTGTAAAATAAAATGGTGATCCTGCTAATAGATCCCTGACCTGTTAACTGTAAAGTATTCTGCAACTGTGGATGCCCTCATCCTGTCAATCTAGAATTCAGTTTAGAGCCCAGATATTCGTTCTGTTATGTTATTTAACATGCTTTCATGAGGCCTTCAAATTTCGAACTGGTTGTGCGATTATGTTGTTAAGAGGAATTTTACGAAGATATGCTAGTCCGTTTGATTAAAGAAAGAATGTTACCCCCATAATTTGAGTGGGATTATTTACAAAATACTTGAATAAAATATGAATTAATCAGATGCACCTCAACAGTTTGTGATCTGGCCGGCTAGGTAGGTTGTACCCTTAGCCAAAATTACCAGAGGGGGTGGCCAGGAAAATTTCTTTTGAAACTCTCCCGCATATTTCTTCATCTCCAATCCATTCATCCATCCAGTTTGTTACTGATGGAACTGTTTGCCGCCTTTTCCTTCCATGGCGGAGTACTAAGTAGTAAAAGCACTCAGTCAGTATATTTTCCAATTAAAAATCCATCCACCCCTCAATAAGTATGGGCTAGTTTTTGCTTTCTGTTAGAGCAGCCAGGAGCTCTGCTGTTTCTTGAATGTTCCAAAACATCAGGTTTTTGTTTTTTTACTTGAACATGTTTCTTTATTCTTTATTAGGATATATAAAAGATTGACAAATGAAATGGACCTTTTAATTGGAAAGTATTCTACAACTATGGATGCTCTGCCCTCAAAGTTGTTAATGTAGAATTCAGTGTAGAGCCCAGATATTCATTCTGTTATTTAACAGGCATCCATGAGGCCTTCAATTTTTGAACTGGAAAGCTTGTGTGTTCAACATTTGTGCGATTATATTGTTAATGCACACCGTTCATTCAGTATAGGGCCCAGCAATTCATTCTGTTTAACATGCTTGGGAGCTTTGTTTGCTTGAATTAACCTCCTTAAATCTTCCCTCACCTCTGATTGTGATGCTGTTTCAGGATTCTTGTCTGCCATGGGTGACTACACAATCCGGATAAGCACCAGCTTGATCGAGCAGCTCGCGCGCGATGACGAGAAGCAGGTGAAAAGGAGGACCAGGAAACCCAGGCCGAAGAAGGTCGTGGAGAAGCAGGTGAAAAGGAGGACCAGGAAACCCAGGCCGAAGAAGGTCGTGGAGCAACCAGAGGAGTCTCAGGACAATGGCAGGGAACTTCCAACTGAACCCAAGAGCAGCCCTGCTCCTGCTTTGCCTTTTCCGCCACCCATGTAGGTTGCGTCGCATGGCAGTGACCCCGCTCCTCCACCAGCGTTGCTTCTCGCGGGATGATTGATTGAATAACCTGCCTGGATTTTTGTTTGGTGAGACCTTAAACACCAACAGTTGTAGATTAATTCTGGTAACGGATTGCTACTGGTGTTGGCAAGAAGAGGCCATGAGTGCCCTTGAATTTAGGGCGTGGCTCCATGTTACTTGCATACTACAAAATGAAGCATGAATTTGCAGGGTTCAAAATTGATGTTTACTACATACATTGTGCTGTGAAATTTGCAGGGTTCCTTGGATTTTAGCTCGTTTGAGTTTGAATAACCATTGTATGTCGATTCTTCCGTGTCACGTACATCGCGCTGCGGTGCAAATTAATGTGATTTAGCTTCAGCGTGTTCTTTTGTGGGATCAAAAAAAATATCACCTGCTGGTGCTAATTTGCTGGCTACTGATAAAATCCATGTCTGAGTGGTTCCATAATCATCTTGGTATTATTGTTCAAGCTATTCAGATACAACAACACTGGGCTACATGACAGGAATCAGCAGGCAGGAATCAGCAAACCAAAACCAGATCAAGATGCGATGGTCTCGGCCTAGTATGTTGATTCAGAGACGCTCGACTCAGACTGCGGCACGGTTCAGTTGTAGAAGCAATACAAGAAAGGCAGGGATTAGGCCTATCATCATATCCAAGAAAAGCCACAGTTGAAAAACTTTATTGAACAGGTTAAAGGCTAGTGCCTTCTCAGTTAACTAATAAACAAAGCAAAACAGATAGATACGTAGATAGCACACAGACACACATGTGACAATATTATCCTAAACTTGTACTGAACCGAGGAGATTCGTTTGATTTGCATTACAAAAATCTGTCTTGTACATGCCCTTTCTGCCTTGTTTACTCCTGGATGGAGTGCCGGAGTTTCTTGGCTTCTCGACTGGCCTGCCTCCACTCTTGAACCAGCCTTGGTATTTCATTCCATGTCTTCGGTTTAAACGCTCTTACTGCACATATCACAAATGACGTCAGAACAATAAAATAATGGAGAGCAGACGTGCTGGCGTGGTAGATTTTATGGAATGGATGACTGCATCTGTTTGTTAAATGCGGCAAACATACAAGGACGTGCTGCAAGCATACCTTCATAACGGGCATCTAGTCCTTTGTCATCGTCATCCATGCCGCCCAGTTGCTGCTGCAGGCATCTAGGGAGCTTCTTTATAGCAGGGCAGCCTGTAATTCGAAGATCGCAGAGAGACCTGTATACTTGCGGCTCATTCGGCAGGGATGCCAGGGTACTGCAGGTTAGAAGATCAAGGACTTCCAGCGATGGGGGGTGCTCTCCCGACAGACACTCCAGCGATGTCAGCCCACTGTTGCCAATAATGCACAGTCTCTTGAGGGGTGCAGGCAGACGGAGAGTCCCACCCAACATGCCAGCACAGAACCATATTGATAGAGATTCGAGATGGGGAGGAAGTAAATGCTCTTTTGCAGTTGGTGCTGTTGCTGCTGGTGGCTCTTGCATGATAGGACTTCTGCTGATGGAGGTAGTGGCTTCTGGTTTCTGGATCCCACCAGGCTGACATGATAGGACTTGAATGCTACTGCAGCTACGAATAATTATGGTCTTTAAGGATGGAGGCAGATTTAGAACCGCTTGTAAGCTTCCACATCCAACTAAACGTAGATATTCTAGGCATGGACAAAAGTGATTCATGGGTGAGGATGGCAACTCTGATACAGCTGCACACATGATTGCCTCATTGCAAGAAGACCCCTGGACTAACTCTGAAATGCCCTGCTGCTTGCCGAATATGGACTCAAGCTTAATGCACCCTTCAATATCCATTCTCTTGAGAGATGCCGGGACGTTGAACATCTCTGCTAAACTTGGGCAGTTTACTAACCAAAGAGACTCCAGACCTCTCAGGTGTTGACTCCTTTTGGATGCCAATGGCTCAAGAGGAGCTTGTGCATATCCAATCAGATTTTCGCAGTTTCTAATCACTAATGTCCTCAAGGATACCAAGCTTTGGAACACTTTCTCTGGCCAGTGGACAAGCACATCACATCTGTCAATTACCAACTTTTTAAGATGTACAAAGTAATCGCACGGCTGTAATGCACCTGATCCAAAGAACAAGTTGCAGTATCTTAGCTTCATAACTTCAAGAGGGGATTTCTGCTGGATCCATTTCTCCTTGCTGTCCACCGGTACAATTGAAGTGCACTCAACCTCTGATGTTGTTTCTGTGTTTTCTAGCTTCAGTATCAGATTGGTCAATGAGGGCAAATATCTATCTACAAAATCGGAGATCTCTTGCTTTCCATGTTTAATTTCCAAGACACTGACTTTTGGTGCTTCGGGTAAATCTATTATCTTTGGGCATTCCTGAATAAATAGTTTCTCAAGACGAGGAAACAATGTCCCTTCGACCGCATCCCATCTCTGAAAGCTCTTCAAGTTTTCCATTTTGAGCACCTTGAGTGCAGGAAAGGCTGAACGTACCAATCTATAACCACCTCCGCTACATGGTTCTTCAAGCAATGGTGCTTCAGGTAAATTTATGAGCTTTGGGCATTTCTCAATTGATAGTTCCTCAAGACAAGGAAACAATATCTGTTCTCCTTGAGTCCCTTCGGCTGCATCCCATCTCTGAAAGCTCTCCAAGTATTTCAGTTTGAGCACCTTTAGGGCAGGAAATGCTGAGCATACCAATGTATAACCACCTTCACCACTAGGTCCTTGCAGCAATGGTGCTTCAGGTAATGCTACCAACTTTCCACAATTACTAATAAACAACTTCTCAAGCACAGGAAATATTGTATGTTCTTCTTGCCTCTCATCTATTTCCCACCATCTCTCAAAACCCAACAAATGTTCTAGCATAAGCACCTTCAGTTTTGGAAAAGTGAAGATTGCACTGCATCTGAACAAAATTTGCAATCCTTCACAATGAAAAAGATGGATCTCAACCATGTTTTGCAACATACCCATGCACTCTCCTCCATAGGAATGTATCTTCAGAATCTGCAGCTCGCCATGTGGTTCGAACTTGTCGAGCACCTTGCTGTCGCCAACCTCAGTCCATCTTAATGTCAGTTCACTGAGATCCTTCTTGTTTCCAAGGTTTGCCACTTTTGCTTCTGCTTTTTCAACATTCTCTACCTGGCGTAGCTCTAGCTGACCACCAAGATTTAAATGCTGCAGCTCTGCAACATCACTGTAATCAGGGCCATTAACCGCAGCTGCTACAAAACATGTGAGCGTCTGCAGCTTGGTGAGTTTTCCTAGTTCTGGAGGCATGCTCTTCAAGTTCCAACATCCATGAGTGTAGAGGTGACGGAGAGAAGTCATATACTTCATTTGCTTTGGAAGTCGATCAAGATCATCACAGTTGGAAAGGTCCAACACTTGCAGGTTATATAGAATACTTATATCTTCAGGAAGTGATTTGATATAACTGTTTGAGAGATCAAGGTACCTCAGGTGATGCAGATACATTGATTTCAGAAGAAATGATTCTGTGCCTCTAATACAGAGCTTCAAGGCATGCAAAGAGCTATATTTTGACAGATGCTTCAATGAGCTTCGCATACGACTATCGCATATCAGTGTTTGAATGGCAGGGGATTTTTTCTTCAAAGAATCATTCAGAATACCTTCTGTTCCTTCACATGACAAAAACAAATGCCGAGCAGTATCTCCAAGCAACTCAATTTCACTTAGCTCCATAGTCACAGCAACACATTCCTTTTCCATAACAGACATTGCAATATCATGCATAAGATCGTGGATTTTACATGTAGTTCTGGAATAATACTCCCAGTGTTCTTTACTCTTCTCTATATCAAGAAAGAATGACCTTGAAGCAAGCTCATCAAAAATAAGTTGTCCAATGGTTTCAAGACTATCTTCCTTGTGTTCAGGGATAAAGCCATTTGCCATCCATAGCTGGATCAGCTTCGCTACATCAATCTTATAATCCTTTGGAAATACAGCACAAAAAGCAAAGCACTGCTTCATGTGCGATGGCAAGTCGTTGTAGCTAAGCTTGAGTATTGGCAAGATTCCAGTTTCCTCAGTGCAAATGCTGCTTCTAGATGCTATAGCCTTCCATTCTTTCACGGTGGTCTTGGTACGAAGTACAGAGCCCAGTGCACTTGCAGCTAAAGGAGAGCCACGACATCTGTCCACAATCTGATCAACTATCTCCACTAGTTCAGCAGGCTTTTCTTTGTCCAGGCTGAATGCTCTAGCCTCAATAATTTCCTTTATGAAGTGATCCTCCAAAGAATTGAGATTGTAGGCTGCCCTATCTGCACCCATAATTTCAGCAACTCGTTTATCACGAGTTGTTGTCAACACTGCACTGCCCATGCCACCATGCTGAAGACATACCTTCAGAATTTCCCACTTACGTAACTCTTTGTTGTCCCAAACATCATCCAATACAAGGAGATACCGCTGTCCGCTGACCAGTTTTTGAAGTCTATGGAGTGGTGGTTTGTCTGGTTCAACATTCTTATTGGGAGATGCTTCAACTATACTCTTGGCCAGAGAGTTCACATCAAAGGTATCAGAGACACAGACCCAGAGCAGCAACTGGAAATGCTTCTGAATTTCAGGTTCATTGTATATGAGTTGCGCTAATGTGGTCTTGCCAAGGCCCCCCATTCCAACAATGGGAACAACCGTGAAATCTGCATTGTTAGCTTGACCAAGTAGTGTAGCAACAATATTCTTCTTATCCTTGTCTCTGGATCTGCTGGCAATGTCTTGCAGGTCGGTGATAACAGAATCCGTCTGCCTCCACTGCTTGGGCACCGGCGGCTGTGGTCGGTACTTGAACCTAAAGGCATGCATCTCTGCTATAAGGACATCAATGGCCTTCAGAATCCGGCAAAGCTTGCGACCCATTTTGTAACGGAACACAATACGGTTGTGAGTAGGGAATAGCTTTATTACATCGAAGCCAAGCTCTCTGTAGTGCCCCTTCTTCCTGGCTTCACGGCGGAGTGCTTCGTACTTGAATTCATCGAAGACTTCATTTGCCTCATACACCACAGTCTTGAGCTCCTGGAGCCAGGCTTTGGCACCATCTCTATGCTCCGTTGCCTGCTCCTCGGCGTCAGTCATGACATCAAGGATGGCTGGAAGCTTGCGCTTGAGAACCTTGTGCTGCTCCTCCATTCCCTCCATCACCTTGTAATATACAACGGTCGTATGTAGCCTGGGATCTGTTCTCGATCAAATCACAGCAAAAATAATTAATTTTGTCATTAGCGATGCAGGCTTTAATAAAGTAATGAAAATGGCCACACCGAGGCGCCGACAGGCATTTGAGACAGCGTGCACTGCCATTACAAAAGGCCCACTTGAAGTTGCAGGCAGGAAGATAATTTGTTTCAGATACGACGTCTGGTGCATCACGTGAGCAGTGATATGCTTGTCACCCAATACAAGGGGGGAAAAGGTGATTTGTTTTTCATTTTCGTCGGTCATGACACGGGGTTCATGGCCTTGGCATCTACAAGCGTGCTACCAATGCCTTGCCATCAGCATCAGCACCCAGTTGGTGGCACTTATTAACAGGTTGTGCTGCGAACCCATTGCATCATTTGTTTCCTCTTAGGAGTAGCATCAACGCTGAATCCACTTGGATTCAACATATCTGCAATTGAATCCAACGCCCCAATTCTATCTCTCTTTTTTGTTTACTGTGAAATGTATTCAGCATATTTTACCCGAATGTTTACAATATACTACAACGATTGTGTACAGCCCGAGACCTGTTCTCGGGCCAATCGCAAGAAGAATATTTAACCTGGCCGCTGGCACCGACAGCCATTTGAAACGGCGTGCAGTGCCATTACAAAACGTCCACTACTTGTTTCAGATACGCCGTTTGATGCATCATGCAAGCAGTCACGTGGTTTTTCACCCAGGACGAGGAGGAAGAAAGTGATTAATTTTGCAGTCCCGTCAGTCAGTCATGGCATTTGTTTTTTGCGTTGCGTTACAAAGTGTGGTACCAGCATTAGCAACCAGTTGCAAGCTGTGCCCCGCCTGTAAATCTACTCAACCTATTTGCAAGTTTCGTTTTGAGCTACGAACCAATTATACAGACATACAGACTAGCTAGAAATAGCAGCAGCAAAAGGTAAAACAAATTCTAACAGAAGATGTAGTAACAGATTTGAACAGAGCCGGGATTTGGGGGAAGACAGCAAGTGATGCGGAAGGGGAACCCCATCACTGAATTTTTCCATTAGCGATGCAGGCTTTAAAAACGCCCACTTGCAAGCATTTGAGACAGCGTGCACTGCCATTACAAAAACGCCCACTTGCAGTTGCAGGCAGGAAGATAATTTGTTTCAGATACGTCTGGTGCATCATGTGAGCAGTGACATGCTTGTCACCCAATACAAAGGGGAAAAAAGTGATTCGTTTTTCATTAAATCTACTTTTTTTTGGTTAATCTAGAATTTATTGATATATTTTAGCCGGATGTTTACAGTATACAATGGTCGTATACAGTGTCGATCTGCTCTCGGCCAATCACAAGAAGAATATTTAACCTGCCGTTCGAGACGGCGTGCAGCGCCATTACAAAACGCCCACTTGCAGGCAGGCAGGAGGATAATCTTGTTTGAGATACTACGCTTGATGCACCGATCAAAGTAGCAGTCACCCAATACAAGGAGGAAGAAAGTGTTTAATTTTTCAGTCTCGTCAGTGTTTTTTGCGTTACAAAGTGTGCTGCGATTGAACCATTTGCATTACAAAACATCTATTGAACCATTTGCAAGTTTCATTGTGAGCTAGTACATGCCAATTAGAAGATGAAAATAGTAGCAAAAGCACTTGAACACAAGATGCAGAAGCAGATTTGAAGAGAGCTAGTCACGGTTGATGCATCACGTGAGCAGTCACATGCTTGTCACCGAATACAAGGAAGAAAGTGTTTAATTTTTCATTTTCGTCAGTCATGACATTTGTTTTGCAAGTTGTGCTGCCTGTAAATCTACTGAACCAATTATACATACAGACTTAGACTAGCTAGAAATAGCAGCAGCAAATGAAGATGCAGAAGCAGATTTGAAGAGAGCTAGCGGGCAGCAGGTGAAGGGGAAGGGGAACGAGTGAAGAGTACCTGCATATTCCAACACAGGCCGGGATGGGGTCTTGGAGGCCGACGTCGCCGTCGTTGTTGCCCGCAGCCGCCGCGCTGGTTCCTGCTGGCGACGGAGGTCGCCGCCGCCATGGACGGAAGGAGGGACGGACGGACGGACGGACGGCGAGCAGCGGTGCCCGGTGGTGGTGATGTGGGAGACTCGCGGCGCCATTGCCAGCAGCCGCAGCACGAGGCGGTCCGGCCGGCCGGTCTTGGAGGGTGGAAGGGCGGCCGGCCAGCCTAGGTCACATCGACGGCGAAGAGGAGATGCACACCGGCAGAGTCTGGGTGGGCCGGGCTTATGATTCGGGGCCTCAGTAAATAGATCCCGGGACACTTTATGTTGGGCTTAATCCCTCAAAAAGAATATTATGTTGGGTTTAGGGCAACTCCCACGCCCACTTCTGACCACTCTGATCCACCCAAAACCCTTCCCCCTCGCCCATGTAGGTTCCCGCCCGACGCCAACTGACCGCATTCATGCTATTGTAGAGCAGCCGCTCTGCATTGACGCCGGTCCAGAGCGGATGCGACCTCTCATTGGCCCCGACATTGAAACGGCGTGTCGGGCGCGAGGGCGCCGCCCGCGATGCATCCACCTTGTCTGTGCTTGTTGAATGCCGGAGACACATTACTGGACAGGACGGGACGGATATCTACCATGCCCGTTCAATGCCCCGTATGTCTGTATGCCTCCATTAAGCAGGCTCGCAGGCCGAGGAAACCACTCCGATGCCGCGCATTGATGCACCCGGGTGCATGGCCTCACCGGAATCCACTATTTAAAGGCGGCTACACTCGACTAACTCCACGCCACACCACAAAACCGCTCCACATTCTCCTCCCTTGCACCACATCCGCCATGGTGTTGGAAATATGCCCTAGAGGCAATAATAAAAGCATTATTATTATATTTCCTTGTTCATGATAATTGTCTTTTATTCATGCTATAACTATATTATCCGGAAATCGTAATACACGTGTGAATACATAGACTACAATACGTCCCTAGTAAGCCTCTAGTTGACTAGCTCGTTGGTCAACAGATAGTCATGGTTTTCGACTATGGACATCGGATGTCATTGATAACGGATCACGCCATTAGGAGAATGACGGATGGACAAGACCCAATCCTAAGCATAGCACAAAGATCGTGTAGTTCGTTTTGCTAGAGCTTTTCCAAAGTCAAGTATCTCTTCCTTAGACCATGAGATCGTGCAATTCCGGATACCGTAGGAGTGCTTTGGTGTATCAAACGTCACAACGAATCGGGTGACTATAAAGGTGCACTACAGGTATCTCCGAAAGTGACCATTGGGTTGACACGGATCGAGACTGGGATTTGTCACTCCGTGTGACGGAGAGGTATCACTGGGCCCACTTGGTAATGCATCATCATAATGAGCTCAAAGTGATCAAGTGTCTGGTCACGGGATCATGCATTGCGGTACGAGTAAAGTGACTTGCCGGTAACGAGACTAAACGAGGTATTGGGATACCGACGATCAAGTCTCGGGCAAGTAACATACCGTCTGACAAAGGGAATAGAATACGGGGTTGCTTGAACCCTTGACATCGTGGTTCATCCGATGACAACATCGAGGAGCATGTGGGAGCCAACATGGGTATCCAGATCCGCTGTTGGTTATTGACTTGAGGTAGTCTCGGTCATGTCTGCATGTCTCACGAACCCGTAGGGTCTACACACTTAAGGTTCGGTGACGCTAGGGTTAATAGGAAGACAAGTATGTGATTACCGAATGTTGTTCGAGTCCGGATGAGATCCCGGACGCCACGAGGAGTTCGGAATGGTCCAGAGGTAAAGATTTATATATGGAAAGTGGTTAAACGGACTCGGAAAGTTTCGGGGTATACTGGGGCCACCGGAGGGTTCCGGAGGTCCACGGGAGGGGCCACCTCCCGGGGGCCACATGGGCTAAGTGGAGAGGGAACCAGCCCCTGGTGGGCTGGGCGCACTCCCCACCTAGGCCCATGCGGCTAGGGTTTGGGAGGGTAAACCCTAAAGGGGCGCCTCAGCTTGGGGGCAAGCCACCTCCCTCCTCCTTGGGCCGCCGCCCCATCTAGGGTTTACCCTAGATGGCCGGCCCCTGACCCTCTCCTCCTATAAATAGAGGGGTGGGGGAGGCTGCCAACACCATTGTAGGCGCAGCCCTCCCTCCCCAACACCTCTCTTTCTCCACGCGAAGCTTGGCGAAGCCCTGCCGGAGAACTGCCAGACCAACTGCACCACGCCGTCGTGCTGCCATTGGAATTGTCTTCTCAACCTCTCCTTCACTCTTGCTGGATCAAGACGGAGGAGACGCCATCGTCTCCGTGCACGTGTGTTGAACACGGAGGTGCTGTCCTTTCAGTACTTTGGTCATCGGTGATCGGAATCACGTTGGGAACGTCTTCATCATCACCACTCCCTCGAACGCTTCCGTACTCGATCTACAAGTGGTATGTAGATGCAAACTCTCTCCCGTTACTCGTTGCTTAGTAGAACTCATAGATGGATCTTGGTGAAACCGTAGGAAAATTTTTAATTTTCTGCAACGTTCCCCAACAGTGGCATCATGAGCTAGGTCTATGCGTAGTTCTCTTTGCACGAGTAGAACACAATTTTGTTGTGGGCGTGGATCTTGTCAACTTACTTGCCGTTACTAGTTGTTTCTTGCTTCCGCGGTATTGTGGGATGAAGCGGCCGGACCAACCTTACACGCATTTTACGTGAGACCGGTTCCACCGACTAACATGCACTAGTTGCATAAGGTGGCTGGCGGGTGTCTGTCTCTCCTACTTTAGTGGGAGCGGATTCGATGAACAGGGTCCTTATGAAGGGTAAATAGAAGTTGACAAGATCACGTTGTGGTTATTCGTAGGTAAGAAAACGTTCTTGCTAGAACCCAATTGCAGCCACGTAAAAGATGCAACAACAATTAGAGGACGTCTAACTTGTTTTTGCAGCAATTGTCATGTGATGTGATATGGCCAAGTTGTGATGAATGATGATATATTGTGATGTATGAGATCATGTTCTTGTAATAGGAATCACGACTTGCATGTCGATGAGTATGACAACGGCAGGAGCCATAGGAGTTGTCTTTATTTTTGTATGACCTGCGTGTCATTGAAGAACGCCATGTAATTTACTTTACTTTATTGCTAAACGCGTTAGCCATAGAAGTAAAAGTAGTCGTTGGCGTGACAACTTCATGGAGGCACGATGATGGAGATCATGATGATGGAGATCATGGTGTCATGCGGTGACAGGATGATCATGGAGCCTCAAGATGAAGATCAAAGGAGCTATATGATATTGGCCATATCATGTCACTACTTTATAATTGCATGTGATGTTTATTATGTTTATACATCTTGTTTACTTAGAACGACGGTAGTAAATAAGATGATCCTTAGAACAATTTCAAGAAGTGTTCTCCCTAACGTGCACCGTTGCTACAGTTCGTCGCTTCTAAGCACCACGTGTTAATCGGGTGTGATGGATTCTTACGTTCACATACAACGGGTGTAAGCAAGATTTACACACGCAGAAACACTTAGGGTTAACTTGACGAGCCTAGCATGTGAAGACATGGCCTCGGAACACGGAGACCGAAAGGTCGAACACGAGCCGTATGGAAGATACGATCAACATGAGAATGTTCATCGACGCAGACTAGTCCGTCTCACGTGTTGATCGGACACGGCCTAGTTGACTCGGATCGTAACACTTAGATGACTAGAGGATGTCTAATCTAAGTGGGAGTTCATTAATAATTTGATTAGATGAATTTAATTATCATGAACTTAGTCTAAAACTTTTGAATTATGTGTCTTGTAGATCAAATGGCCAACGCTCATGTCAACTTGAATTTCAACGCGTTCCTAGAGAAAACCAAGCTGAAAGATGACGGCAGCAACTATACGGACTGGGTCCGGAACCTGAGGATCATCCTCATAGCTGCCAGGAAACAATACGTCCTAGAAGGACCGCTAGGTGACGCTCCGTCCCGCAGAACCAAGACATTATGAATGCTTGGCAGTCTCGTCTTGATGATTACTCCCTCGTTCGGTGCGGCATGCTTTACTGACTTAGAACCGGGCTCCAAAAGCGTTTTGAGCACCACGGAGCATATGAGATGTTCGAGAGCTGAAACTTGTTTTCCAAGCTCACGCCCGGTCGAGAGATATGACATCTCCGACAAGTTCTATAGTTGTAAGATGGAGGAAAACAGTTACGTCGGTGAGCACATTACAAGATGTGCAGGTTGCACAACCGTATGACCCAGCTGAATATTAACCTCCCCGATGAGGCGGTCATTGACAGAATCCTCGATCGCTCCCACCAAGCTACAAGAGCTTTGTGATGAACTACAACATGCAGGGGATGGTAAAGACCATTCCTGAAGTGTTCTCTATGCTGAAGTCAGCCGAGGTTGAAATCAAGAAAGAACATCAAGTGTTGATGGTCAATAAGACCACTAAGTTCAAGAAGGGCAAGGGTAAGAAGAACTTCAAGAAGGACGGCAAGGAGGTTGCCGCGCCCGGTAAGCAAGTTGCCGGGAAGAAGTCAAAGAATGGACCCAAGCCTGAGACTGAGTGTTTTTATTGCAAGGGGAAGGGTCACTGGAAGCGGAACTGCCCCAAGTACTTAGCGGATAAGAAGGCCGGCAACACCAAAGGTATATTTGATATACATGTAATTGATGTGTACCTTACCAGTAATCGTAGTAACTCCTGGGTATTTGATACCGGTGCCGTTGCTCATATTTGTAACTCACAGCAGGAGCTGCGGAATAAGCGGAGACTGGCGAAGGACGAGGTGACGATCTTGGCGTCGGGAATGGTTCAGAGTCGATGTGATCGCCGTCGCACGCTACCTCTTCATTTACCCACAGGATTAGTTATGAACCTTAATAATTGTTATTTGGTGCCAAGTTTGAGCATGAATATTGTATCTGGATCTCGTTTAATGCGAGATGGCTACTCATTTAAATCCGAGAATAATGGTTGTTCTATTTATATGAGAGATATGTTTTATGGTCATGCTCCGATGGTCAATGGTTTATTCTTAATGAATCTCGAGCGTAGTATTACACATGTTCATAGCGTGAATACCAAAAGATGTAAAGTTGATAACGATAGTCCCACATACTTGTGGCACTGCCGCCTTGGTCACATTGGTGTCAAGCGCATGAAGAAGCTCCATGCTGATGGACTTTTAGAGTCTCTTGATTATGAATCATTTGACACATGCGAACCATGCCTCATGGGCAAGATGACCAAGACTCCGTTCTCCGGAACAATGGAGCGAGCAACCAACTTGTCGGGGATATACCCCGCGGTGTAAACCGGCCGGAAGTTAATCCGGCCGGACTTGGCGGTTTATCTGAAGACCCGCCATGACCTTGGCGGTTTACAAGCAACCCGCTTGGTCGTTATGACTCACTGGTGGTCCGCGACCGGATGACGGATGACAAGGCCCAAGGCCCAGAAGGCCTGTTCACGTTTAATGGTGGGCCGGTTTATGAGGAAAGCGTAAAGACTATTCTCCTACGAAGGAAGCAAGACTAGGACTACACTTGTAATAGAGTAATCATAATCCTAATAGGACTCCACATGTAACCCGCCCTTCAACATATATAAGGAGGGCAGGGCTCCCAAAGAGGGACAAGCTACAAGCAAACAACAATATCTAGGGCTAGACACAACTAGAGGAGAGCCGGTTTACGGCGACTCCCTCATGATCATAATGAGATCTAGCCTCAAACAGCATGTAGGGCTATTACCGGATGATGTTTCCCGGGGCCCGAAGCTGTCTAAATCCCTGTCTTGTGTTGCGTCTCTCGATTCCGCTCAACCCCTCTCAAGCTACCACATAGATGCGTTGGCCTCGTGACTAAGTCCTGATACTAAGGACATCTGACGTGTTAATTCTACGACAGTTGGCGCCCACCGTGGGGCCTGCGCACGGTGGTGTTGAGTTCTTGAAGGGATCTTTCATATGGATCGAGAAGTTCGCGGTTGATTAGATGAAGAAGAGGCTCGCAGGATAACCCGGCATGGGGTAACTTCGGGCAGAACCGGTAAGGTTCATCGGATCGCCGGGCTTATGTGTGTTCGCTGCCGCCGTCCTACGATCCGCCGAAACCGACAGGCGTTTGTTCCCGGTACAATTAAGAAATCCATGTTGTTCATCCCAGTCACTAATAAAAACTGAACACTCCATATTATGTAGCCCCCAAGTGCCGGATTGTCATGCTTGCAGCAACCAGGGACTTGAACTTGCCTTATACTCATAAAAGACAAAGGAGTTTCCTCAAAAAAAAAAAAAGAAAAAAAAAAGACAAAGGAGTGATCCACGTACAAACCTCATGTGAGAAAAGAAAAAGACAAAGGAGGGAAGGTTACGTGGAGGCCTGGTGCTACAAATATTAAAGCTATACAAAGCAGTACTACATCAGAAAGATCAACTGTTCGTTCAAAAAAAACTATGACTCGGTGGGTTTATTCTGAACTGCTGCATCATCTGTGTCTCACCATCAGCATTTATGACTGGTTCGACGTCCGACAAAAATACCAGACATGGTGAGATCATCTGCCATCCAAATACATCAAGATAATTATTCACCACCGAAGTGAGTTATATTACGGATATGGAGTGCATTGCATCGTCACTTTGCACTACATTTATCTGTGCTGCTGTGCTCAACGGAAGTGCTTACGCTAACCGCCTTTGCGGTCTGGTCTATATCAACACACCGGGCCGTACCTGTCTGCATGAGCTGTTTATTGTACGAGCAAGTCACTGCTTGGGTAGCCCGGTTTTCTTCCAATAAATTGGAGGCAAATTATTATTCAGCCACCGTCTGCACTGGATGGATCAATGGACATGCACACAAATCGCTGCCACTACAATTTGGTCAACTTCAAACAAGCCAGTTGGAAGGAACCATTGGCCGAGTTGCTGACACGGCTCATACGGGATCATTTATAACCCGCCGCAGTCACCTCAACTTTCTGTGGATTCACATCGGGCTATCAACACCGATGATATATGCCGGTTTACATCACGGTCACATATGGAGAGTCTCAAGCTAACTCCTCGAGTCACCTTTGAGACTCGGGGGCTACGATGACATGACTCAGCAAATCTTGCCAGTTTAAGCGAAATTAAGAACCCTAGGACGATGGAGGGAAAGATAACCCGGTCCCGGAGGCTCCTGTTATATTGATGAAAACTTTAAAGGCTGTCAGAAAATTTCTGGCTGAAAATGAAGATTCCGGTTTAACATCCGGTTCAAGGGAAAGATGTCTCCCGCAAAGCTTTGAAGCTCTCAAATATCCGGTTCAAAATCCCGGTTCAAGAAGGATTTATCTCTTGCAAAAAGTTAAAGGGTGCCAAAGAGGACCTACTGCCATGATCGCGGTTCAAACATGGGTATCATGCCTTGTTGGCTTATCATATTATTGATCACTTGGGGCTTGGTCATGTCTCGAACCATAGTCACACCTCTTGATCGGCGCAATGCCACAGTATCACTTGGGGGCCTTGGTGGTGTCCGAACCATAGCAATGCCATTTGGTAGGCTTAAAAGCCACAGCATCACTTGGGGACTTGTGGTCACGTCTGAACCATAGTCACGCCTCTTGATCGGCCTAGTGCCACAGCATCACTTGGGGCTTTGGTGAACCCAACCATCGCTACACCTCTTGATCGGCGTAATGCCAATGCATCATTTGGGGACCTGGCTGACTCGAACCATAGCTACGCCTTTTGGGGGCTTGGTCGTGTCCGACCATGGTAATGCCTCTTGATCGGCTCAAAGCCTCATTTGCAATGGTTTTATATTTGCCTTTGCTTGAATTTTGTTCTCTTTTAAATTATTTCTTTCGTTGTGTTTTCTAACCGACATTATTAATCCGGTTCAAACTGTCAATTACAAATTGGCGGAACACGGTCAAATCCTAATCCGGAGACTATTTGCCCGGTTTGATTTTCTATTATCATCCTATTATGGAGTAAACTGGCGATTATTAACCCGGTCTGGTTCGACTACAAGTCGCCAGTATTATATATGGATAATCCGGTGTCTATCAGAACCCGGTACGGTTTTATCATAAACCGGCACAATATGGAAGGAGTTATCAGTACTCAAGATTGGGATTATCACCCTTACTACAAAAAGTTGGTAAAACCAACAATGTGATTCAATGTCACAGGTATGATATATTTCATATTTGATTATTCTAAATGCAGCCTTGGTTATAAACCCAGGTTAT
This sequence comes from Aegilops longissima, assembly GCA_021605205.1. NCBI lineage: Eukaryota > Viridiplantae > Streptophyta > Magnoliopsida > Poales > Poaceae > Aegilops > Aegilops longissima. The sequence continues at coordinate 6,443,774 of CM038676.1, read as the reverse complement.
ATGTTGGGCATTATGACCCGTCCGGCGGTAAACCGCCAGGACACTTTAAACTTGTTGTATGCAGAAACAGGTTGAATCAAGCATGATTATAAATCGCCAGCGTTTATTAAACCGGCCTGGCTTTGGATTGTAAGTTGCCAGTATATATTTGGATTGCATCATTGGAATCATGCGCCTATAAGTCATTGGGTTATGTTATTCAAAAAGCCAAACTTGGCTGGATTTTTTTTATGGTTATCAATAACCAGTATTATGATTAAGGTTTTCAAAGTCGCTTTAGCGCAATGGCTATCATATTATCAATGGATATAATTTATTCTACAATTGAAGGAATAGTCCCGAGTTGCTGCAGGCTTACAACCCGGCACTTGGGGGCTACATTATTCAAAGTTGAGATTACATCAAATATGCAAGTCTCATGTCGCTGCAAGCATGCACCATGACACTTGGGGGCTAATGCAAAGTCATTTTTTGCTCATATTATTGAAGACCCGACTCATCACATTATAATGAGCCGGCCCTTGGGGGCTACCAATTGCTCCTGTCAACAACTCAAGGTACACAAGTTAAATCCATTATATTGAAGGGTCCACTGCTCAGTTGGTAAAGCACAAGGCTCTTAACCTTATGGACGTGGATTCAAGCCCATGATGGGGGTTACATCATATGATGTTATTTTCATTGAAGTATATATCAAGTCCCAGCTCAATATTATCTTACTGAGCCGGCCCTTGGGGGCTACACATCATTGCTCAAATCTACATGATTATATTTACAAAGTCCCTGCTCATTATTGCATAAACGACCCGGCCCTTGGGTGCTACACTGGTTGAAGTTTTATGAGTATAAGGCAAGTTCAAGTCCCTGGTTGCTACAAGCATGACAATCCGGCACTTGGGGGCTACATAATATGGAGTGTTCAGTTTTTATTAGTGACTGGGATGAACAACATGGATTTCTTCAAAAGTTGCAGTATTGATATTGAAGCAAGTCTTAAACCACAACTTTGTTCTGCTCAAGACTTGGCGGCTACAGGTAATATGCATATAAGGAGAAATATTTTCAAAATTCTCAGTCTTGAGCAAACCAGATTGACCCGGTGTCTGCAACAATCATAACCCGGAATTATCAGTTTTTGTAACCCGACAGTTTTGGCAATGATAAACCGGCAAGTTCTACATCTTCAAACCGGATGAATATCAGATGAGTATTTCAAGACCAAAATTTCTTAAACCGGCATTTTGGAAACCGATTCAAGTGGATTATTCTTCACAATATTTTTCTATGAGAGGCTAACATCAGCAATTTGAGTATGAAACTGGTTATTGATCCGAATTTTCTAGAAGGAGGGAATGACAAGGACTTAAGGATGATCAGTGCGGTCTACAAGAATTCTTAACCCGGAGCACAACCCGCCAAATTTGTTCTTGTGTTTATATTACGGATCAGTTTAACACGGATAAATCCAAATTAAACTGGGGGCTAATGTCGGGGATATACCCCGCGGTGTAAACCGGCCGGAAGTTAATCCGGCGGACTTGGCGGTTTATCGAAGACCGCCATGACCTTGGCGGTTTACAAGCAACCCGCTTGGTCGTTATGACTCACTTGGTGGTCGGCGCCTTTGGACGGAGACGGATGACAAGGCCCAAGACCCGAAGGCGGTTCACGTTTAATGGTGGGCGGTTTATGAGGAAAGCGTAAAGACTATTCTCCTCTGAAGGAAGCAAGACTAGGACTACACTTGTAATAGAGTAATCATAATCCTAATAGGACTCCACATGTAACCCGCCCTTCAACATATATAAGGAGGGCAGGGCTCCAAAGAGGGACAAGCTACAAGCAAACAACAATATCTAGGGCTAGACACAACTAGAGGAGAGCCGGTTTCTGGCGACTCCTCATGATCATAATGAGATCTAGCCTCAAACAGCATGTAGGGCTATTACCGGATGATGTTTCCCGGGGCCCGAAGCTGTCTAAATCCCTGTCTTGTGTTGCGTCTCTCGATTCCGCTCAACCCCTCTCAAGCTACCACATAGATGCGTTGGCCTCGTGACTAAGTCCTGATACTAAGGACATCTGACGTGTTAATTCTACGACACAACTTGTTGGAAATCATACATACCGATGTGTGCGGTCCAATGAGCATTGAGGCTCGCGGAGGGTATCGTTATGTTCTCACTCTCATAGATGACTTGAGTAGATATGGGTATGTCTACTTGATGAAACACAAGTCTGAGACCTTTGAAAAGTTCAAGGAATTTCAGAATGAAGTAGAGAATCAACGTGACCGAAAGATAAAATTCTTACGATCAGATCGTGGAGGAGAATATTTAAGTCACTAATTTGGTACACACTTAAGAAAATGTGGAATCGTTTCACAACTAACGCTACTGGAACACCTCAAGCGAACGGTGTGTCCGAACGTCGTAATCGCACTCTATTGGATATGGTGCGATCTATGATGTCTCTTACCGATTTACCGCTATCATTTTGGGGATACGCTCTAGAGACGGCTACATTCACTTTAAATAGGGCACCGTCTAAATCCGTTGAGACGACACCGTATGAATTATGGTTTGGGAAGAAACCTAAGCTGTCGTTTCTAAAAGTTTGGGGATGCGATGCTTATGTCAAGAAACTTCAACCTGAAAAGCTCGAACCCAAGTCGGAAAAATGCGTCTTCATAGGATACCCTAAGGAAACCTTTGGGTATACCTTCTACCTTAGATCCGAAGGCAAGATCTTTGTTGCCAGGAACGGAATCTTTCTTGAAAAAGAGTTTCTCTCGAAAGAAGTAAGTGGGAGGAAAGTAGAACTCGATGAAGTACTACCTCTTGAACAGGAAAGTAGTGCAGCTCAGGAAAATGTTCCTGTGATGCCTACACCAACTGAAGAGGAAATTCATGATGATGATCAAGGTACTTCGGATCAAGTTGCTACTGAACTTCGTAGGTCCACTAGGACACGCCCGCACTGAGTGTGGTAGCAACCCTGTCCCGGAAATCATGTTGTTAGACAACGGTGAACCTTGAACTATGAAGAAGCAATGGCGGGCCCAGATTCCAACAAATGGCTAGAAGCCATGAAATCCGAGATAGAATCCATGTATGAAAACAAAGTGTGGACTTTGGTGACTTGCCCGATGATCGGCGAAAGCGATAGAAAACAAATGGATCTTTAAGAAGAAGATGGACGCGGATGGTAATGTCACCATCTATAAAGCTCGACTTGTCGCTAAGGGTTATCGGCAAGTTCAAGGGATTGACTACGATGAGACTTTCTCTCCGTAGCGAAGCTTAAGTCCGTCCGAATCATGTTAGCAATTTCCGCATACTATGATTATGAGATATGGCAGATGGACGTCAAAACAGCGTTCTTAACGGTTATCTTAAGGAAGAGCTGTATATGATGCAGCCGTAAGGTTTTGTCGATCCTAAGAATCTTGACAAAGTGTGCAAGCTCCAGCGATCCATTTATGGGCTGGTGCAAGCATCTCGGAGTTGGAACATTCGCTTTGATGCGATGATCAAAGCGTTTTAGTTTATGAGACTTATGGAGAAGCCTGCGTTTACAAGAAAGTGAGTGGGAGCTCTGAGCATTTCTCATATTATATGTAGATGACATACTTTTGATGGGAAATGATATAGAATTCTTGGACAGCATTAAGGCCTACTTGAATAAGTGTTTTTCAATGAAGGACCTTGGAGAAGCTGCTTATATATTAGGCATCAAGATCTATAGAGATAGATCGAGGCGCCTCATAGGTCTTTCACAAAGCACATACCTTGATAAGATTTTGAAGAAGTTCAAAATGGATCAGTCCAAGAAAGGGTTCTTGCTGTATTGCAAGGTGTGAGATTGAGCTCAGCTCAATGCCCGACCACGGCAAAAGATAAAGAAGAGATGAGTGTCATCCCCTATGCCTCAGCCATAGGATCTATTATGTATGCCATGCTGTGTACCAGACCTGATGTAAACCTTGCCGTAAGTTTGGTAGGAAGGTACCAAAGTAATCCCGGCAAGGAACACTGGACAGCGGTCAAGAATATCCTGAAGTACCTGAAAAGGACAAAGGACATGTTTCTCGTTTATGGAGGTGACGAAGAGCTCGTCGTAACAGGTTACGTCGACGCTAGCTTCGACACAGATCTGGATGACTCTAAGTCACAAACCGGATATGTGTATATGTTGAATGGTGGAGCAGTAAGCTGGTGCAGCTGCAAGCAGAGCGTCGTGGCGGGATCTACATGTGAAGCGGAGTACATGGCAGCCTCGGAGGCAGCGCATGAAGCAATTTGGGTGAAGGAGTTCATCACCGACCTAGGAGTCATACCCAATGCGTCGGGGCCGATCAAACTCTTCTGTGACAACACTGGAGCTATTGCACTTGCCAAGGAGCCCAGGTTTCACAAGAAGACCAGGCACATCAAGCGTCGCTTCAACTCCATCCGTGAAAATGTTCGAATGGAGACATAGAAATTTGTAAAGTGCATACGGATCTGAATGTCGCAGATCCGTTGACTAAACCTCTTCATGGGCAAAACATGATCAACACGAGAACTCTATGGGTGTTCAATTCATCACAATGTAAACTAGATTATTGACTCTAGTGCAAGTGGGAGACTGTTGGAAATATGCCCTAGAGGCAATAATAAAAGCATTATTATTATATTTCCTTGTTCATGATAATTGTCTTTTATTCATGCTATACTGTATTATCCGGAAATCGTAATACACGTGTGAATACATAGACTACAATCGTCCCTAGTAAGCCTCTAGTTGACTAGCTCGTTGGTCAACAGATAGTCATGGTATCGACTATGGACATCGGATGTCATTGACAGCGGGATCACGTCATTAGGAGAATGACGTGATGGACAAGACCCAATCCTAAGCATAGCACAAAGATCGTGTAGTTCGTTTTGCTAGAGCTTTTCCAAAGTCAAGTATCTCTTCCTTAGACCATGAGATCGTGCAATTCCGGATACCGTAGGAGTGCTTTGGGTGTATCAAACGTCACAACGAATCGGGTGACTATAAAGGTGCACTACGGTATCTCCGAAAGTGACCATTGGGTTGACACGGATCGAGACTGGATTTGTCACTCCGTGTGACGGAGAGGTATCATTGGGCCCACTCGGTAATGCATCATCATAATGAGCTCAAAGTGATCAAGTGTCGGTCACGGGATCATGCATTGCTGATGAGTAAAGTGACTTGCCGTAACGAGACTAAGCGAGGTATTGGGATACCGACGATCAATTCTCGGGCAAGTAACATACCGTCGACAAAGGGAATAGAATACGGGTTGCTTGAACCCTTGACATCGTGGTTCATCCGATGACAACATCGAGGAGCATGTGGGAGCCAACATGGGTATCCAGATCCCGCTGTTGGTTATTGACTTGAGGTAGTCTCGGTCATGTACGCATGTCTCACGAACCCGTAGGGTCTACACACTTAAGGTTCGGTGGCGCTAGGGTTAATAGGAAGACAAGTATGTGATTACGAATGTTGTTGAGTCCGGATGAGATCCCGGACGTCACGAGGAGTTCGGAATGGTCCGGAGGTAAAGATTTATATATGGAAAGTGGTTAAACGGACTCAAAAGTTTCGGGGTATACGGTAAAAGCACGGGGCCACCGGGAGGGTTCGGAGGTCCACGGGAGGGCCACCCTCCCGGGGGCCACATGGGCTAAGTGGGAGGGAACCAGCCCTGGTGGCTGGGCGCACCTCCCACCTAGGCCCATCGGCTAGGGTTTGGGAGGGTAAACCCTAAAGGGGCGCCCCTAGCTTGGGGGGCAAGCCACCCTCCCCTCCTCCCTTGGGCCGCCGCCCCATCTAGGGTTTACCCTAGATGGCCGGCCCCCCTTGACCCTCTCCTCCTATAAATAGAGGGGTGGGGGGGAGGGCTGCCAACACCATTGTAGGCGCAGCCCCTCCCCTCCCCAACACCTCTCTTTCTCCACGCGAGCTTGGCGAAGCCCTGCCGGAGAACTGCCGTACCAACTGCACCACGCCGTCGTGCTGCCATTGGAATTGTCTTCCTCAACCTCTCCTTCACTCTTGCTGGATCAAGACGGAGGAGACGCCATCGTCCCGTACGTGTGTTGAACACGGAGGTGCTGTCCTTTCAGTACTTTGGTCATCGGTGATCGGAATCACGTTGGGAACGTCTTCATCATCACCACTCCCTCGAACGCTTCCGTACTCGATCTACAAGTGGTATGTAGATGCAAACTCTCTCCCGTTACTCGTTGCTTAGTAGAACTCATAGATGGATCTTGGTGAAACCGTAGGAAAATTTTTAATTTTCTGCAACGTTCCCCAACACATGGTTGCAAGCTGCAAAGCTCTATGGGAGAGCCTTTCGCCGTTGATGAAGCACGAGGTGGCCTTCCTTGCGAACGCCTGGCAGAGCCGTCGTGCCACGTGAATTGAGTACGACATGCCGGCCAGCTCGCCCGAGGTCTCCGACAACAATGACGACGCCCCCATGATGGAGATGGGCTCCGTCAACACTGCACCGGAGTCCGCGCCTGTCCATACCGGCTTCACCATGGAGCATGCACACTTCAACACTGCCATGGTGGAGGAGCATCTTGCGTCGGGGCCTATGACAGCATTCCAGAAGGCGCTCGAGCATCATCGGTTGGCAGAGGGCCCGTGGCAGCCATGGCCGCAGTGAACCCCAACTTCGTCGCATAGCAGCATGCGATCTACGAGGCTCTCCGTGCTCAAGCTGCCGCTCGACAAGAACATGCAACCGCGGAGGCGCAACTACAGGTGATCGCGGACAACACCACCGCCAACCACGCGTCCTACGCGCCACCGTCAAACTTTTGGGCGGGCCAGTGGCATGACGTCAGCGCTAGTGCTTCCATTTCCATCGTGGACCTCACGTCCACCAGCGACGGGCAAGGTGCGGACTCCTCCGAGAATGAGTAGGGCACGGGAGACGGCGGGGCCTGGTGTCCCCCGTGTGGGTCGGTCAATCTCCCGTGTTCTACTCTTTTCCTTGCCGGCTACCACACCTTCACTTCACGAGTCTTATCGTCGGCGCTCATGGAGACGATGGCGATGGAGGACTTGGTAGCAGGAAAGGAAAAACATCGGCTTCGACACCCAACTCCGCCATAGTGCAGGTTTAGGTCCGCTCCCCTTCCTTTTAAATGAAAACTATCTGGATTGTAATGAAGTCCGGTTTGCATGAATATCATCTGGATTACATGTATTTCATCCGGTCTGTTGTAAAAGTGTTCGAAATGTGTGCGGGCAATGTTGGATGGCAGCCTCTGGCATCAATGTCCGCGGACAGGGTCTGTCCGTGAACGGATGCCGGAGCAAATTTGACGGTGCGTTGGAGATGCCCTTACTCGCTCTCATGTTTTTTTCCTGTTCAAGAAAATAATCATGTTTTTCTTTCTTTCATTCATGATCTCTTTGGATCTGCAGTGTACAACTCTTGGACAACATGGAAGTTATCGGGAACGCTGAATAGGGGTAGATGTGCCCGGAAATGCCAAACGGTGGACGGGTGCATCGGCTCCCTGTATAAAAAAACAATTTTTCACCATGCAAAAAAATTTAAAAGAATTTATACACACACAAATACACGAATAACACATACAAGAAAAAAATTGATGACAATATACTTTCATACGTGGCGTAGACAAAAAAAACAAATTTTCATAACAATATACCCTTATTATGGGGCCAGGATTTTGTTTTTTTTGTGCTGCTTGCAAATCAAAATATATTTGAATGAAAATTCACAGATCCATCATGCATATGTTTAAGTTTCCACAGTATTTTTTTTGGATTTTTTTGAAACTTGGAAATATGATTTTTGAATCATTTCAAAAAAAGGGAGCCAATGCCCCCGTCCACCATTAAGTCGCTTCCTAGATGTGCCCTGTTTTATATCTCGAATTCCACTACATCTCGGACCCCCACTACACCAGAATTAATTAGCATATGTGACGTGGTAGATGTGCTCATGTGCACCCTATCCAGCATCGAATAGTCAGTTCTATAAATTGTCAGTGCTGAAGTTCTAAGCTTTTTTCCTTGAAGCTTGATATTTTTCATTTGGTACAAGTTCAAACTTGATTTTTTTTCTAGAGTACCCACCGAATTATATTAGAGATTCAATATAGACTAAATACCAACGCCAATAAGCCAAACATGATGGCCAACATTACTCTGCAACTAGCTAACGAACGCACCTCCTTATTACAGAGCCGGTTCTCATAGCAAGCAGGAGGCCTCATCCGTTCCTTGACTTTTTCTTCTTCTTTTGAGTGGGCGTCGACACAAATATAACAGTCCATTCCTTGAATTTTTTGTAGGGGAACGGACAAGAAAAGTAATCCTCCCACCTCCAATCTCCTTTATTACCATGCCATAATTATGTCCGATATATTAATCGATGTTTATGCCCTTGATTTTTAGGCAAATTTATGTCCTTATATGAGACCCTAATTCGACATCGTTGAATAGCACACAGCAACGGATATGGGCCGGTTGATGATGGCATGCGTGCAGCGTTCCACTCTATAGCCATTTTCTTACATTTTAACTTTCGGTTTTCCAACCAATTTTCCTCTAAAAACGGCTACTGGATTATTTTTACAGATTGAAAAAAATTTAAATGATAAAAAAATTGTTTAGGAACTTAAAAAAATGCTCTTGTATTTTCAAAATGTTCTTCCAATTTGAAATATATTTATTAAATTCAAAGTATGTTCATTATTTGTAAAATCTTAATGAATGGTTAAAATCGTGAATTGAAAAATGTTTCATAATTTAAAAACATTCATTACTTCTAAAAATATCAATCTAAAAATAAAATGAAACTAGCATAACAATTTAAAAGGAAATGCAGAGAATAAACAGAAGAAAACTAAAGAAAAAACCACCTAAAACAATAAAGGAAAAAAATCATCACGTTGAAAAACCAGAATAGCCCAAACAAAACTTTCAGAAAAGAAAATCGCCCGAGACTATTATACCATAAAAAGGCATCCACTGGCGTACTAAAAGTGGGCCTGGCTCATATCGCATCGCAGCATGCTTGATTTGAAGATGCTTTGATGCAAAGTGCGTCAGATAGGAAACCAATCCCTGATGGGAACCCCATACACAACGTTCTCTGCATCAGTTTGCGGCTTGATTGCACAGGCGTGACCCTCGATGGCACAAAACTGTAGCGAGTGGGAACTACAGCAATTTGTTAACCTCAATTTTATATTTGGTTATCAGTGTGTTTGCCACCCCTAAAAAGATCAGTTTGTTTGCCACCCCTAAAAATTAAGTTTGTTTGCGAGAAATCATGAAAAAGTTAGTTAAAAATAAAAATAATAAATACCAAAACATCTTTTAAAAATTTCGGAACCATCGTTCAAATATGAATATTTTATTAAGATTGTTGGTAATATTTTTTAAATACAAACATATTACTAAACTTTCTGAATATTTTTTCCACATTCGTGAACATTTTGATAGAATATCTACTTTTGTACTCGGACATTTTATGGGAAGTGTTTTTAATTTTGATCCGTTTTCAAAGACCCTAACATTTTTTTCAATTCTGAGCATTTTAAATTTTTGAACATATCTTAAAAATACATAAAACACTGTTTAATGAGAAAATTCCAAAATAAATTCTGATTTTTGGTCAAAACAAAAGAAAAAGAAAGAAAATGTAATATGGGCTAAAGAAAATTTAGAAAAAATAAGCAGAAAAAACCAGATAGAAATATTAGCTTAAATAGGTCGGCATATCATAGTTGCCTTCACTCAGCTCCCTATGCGAAACAACGGCAAACCATCAAATAAGAAATGTCACTAACAATGTCTGCCAAAAAATGATTCTGTACGTAGTCACTAGTCCTTTTTTTCTTATTCATTTTATTTCCTCCAATGCTCCAAATTCATTTAATCTTCATCTTCTATATTTGTTTCGCCAACTAATTTTTTATTATTTTTTATTCCATCTTTATTCACTATATATTACCTATGAAAGGGCAAAACACATGCCATCATTTCAATCTGATTTCTTTCTACCTAGCTCCCACAAACAAGAGAAAAATACAAGTGCTTTTCCTGAAATAATTTTTTTTTGGCTAGACCTGTTGTGGCATACCAAAGAGATACGAACAGTCTGCCAATTATTATTGCCATACACATCAAAAGAAATTTCCCACTACAGGAATCAACTGGGTTGGCACATTAGGTGGGAATAAGGGAGAATTTCAGGCGATCATGGGAAGCTTCTTCCCCTGTCTTGGAAACTTTTGCCGTGTTTTTCTTTTATTCCTCTTGACATTTTTTTATTTTTTATTTGTGAACTTTATTTAAATTCATGAACCTTAAATATTTTTAATATCACCAAAACTTTGAATTAGTGAATGTTTTCAAAAATCACAATAGTTGTTAATTTTGTCAATATTTTATGTATTAGTAAACTTTTTAAAAGTTAACAACTTATATATTCTAATTTCTGAGAAATATTCATGAATATTTTGTATTCCATGTAGATTTTGTTTTATATTCATGAATATTTTATATTAACATATAAAGGAAATAAATAAAAAAAAAGAAAAAAGAAAAAAACTTGAATCCGCTCCCTCACAGGAGAATTTAATTTAAAAAAGCTCGTTCGTAGGAAATATTGGCTGCTATTTGGCCAGGCCCATGGGTAATATCATGGGAGAATTTAATTTAAAAATGCTCGCTTGTAAGAACATGGGTGAAGCGCTTGCAGTCCCTATTTACCACGTAGGACGATGGATATCGACCGAACGCACACCCCTTTGCTAATGCATTAACCCATCCAAAAAAGGAACTTATGCACTAACCATATTGGGTTGCCCACTTATAACCAGTTGTTTTGTTTTTCTTCTGTTTTTTATATTCTTTTTCATTTTCTGTTTTCATATTAGTTTTTGCTTTCCTTTTTCTTTTTGAGAACCCTTCCTTTTATTCTTATTTATTTATTCTTTGTGTTGTTTCTTATTTTTATTTTCATTTTAAAAACATGTTCAAATCCATGAACATTTTGAATCACGAACTTCCTTCGAGTTGTGAATATTTTTGTAAAACAAGATTTATTTCTTGAAATCTGGAACACTGTTTAACAAATCCAGGACATGTTTTGAAATCATGATTATATATTTTACAAATCCTTGAATTTTTTTCGAATTTTAAAAGTTTCTGAAATCATGAAAAATTTAGAATTCACCAACAGTTTTTGAAATCATGAACATTTATAAAATTTCACGCAATTTTTTTTTGCAAATTTGTAATAATTTAATGAAACTCTTAAACATTTTTTCAAAATGCATTACTATTTCTTGAATTGGAGAATGTTTGTTCAAATTTGGAATGTTTTATCAACTCTCAAAACTTTTGAAAAATGACGACCAAATTTCAAATTTGAGAACATTTTTCTGAACTAACAAACAATTATTTCATTCCAGGACATTTTTCGAATTTTTGAAGTTCTTGAAATTTAATTTTTTGTTTTAAATCATGAACAATGTTTAATGAAACAAAAAAAAAATAGGGGTGCCCGTCCAGCACATGGGCAGGGCGAAAAAGTACGCATAAGGACGCAGGGGTTTCCTGCCACGCGGTAGCGGCGCTTACAATGAGGGACACAAAGCAGCGAGACTCCAACTGGGCCAGACCCATTTGCAGTTTAACTAAAAAAACGCAATGTAAAGGTACTTTTGTTTTTGGTACTGTAGCAATGATACTGTACTTATTGTAAACTGTAGCGCCATGGTTTTTTGCTAGTGTTTTTTTTTTCAAATAATTGATGAAAATATGAATATATATGCTGATTTTTTTTTTCTGAATCCACACTGAAAGTTTGTAATATACATCGAACAATTTAGGAAAAAGAGTAAAGCTTTTTGTAAAAAATTGCTGAACAAATTTTCAAGTACACAATGAACATTTTGTAGTATACATTGAACAATTTGTTAATATACGATGAAAAAGTTTCAATACTCAGCGAACAATTTGTAAAATATAGTTGAACAATTTTGTTTATATGTTGAAATTTTTTTTAATACATGGCGGACATTTTTGTAATCCATGGTGAAACTTTTTTAATATATGGTTAAATTTTTCTTAATATAATGTGAATATTTTTAGATATACGATGACCTTTTATATAAATAGGCAAAAAAGAGAGGAAAGATAGAAAAAACAGAAAAGGTAAAGAAACGAAACATAAAATAGAACACTGAAGGGAAAGGAACGAAAACAACATAATGAAAATAAAATGGAACAAATGAACTGAAACCGACATAACAGTGAAAAAAAGGAAATGAAAAAAGCACAGATAAAAAAGAGATAAAACCCACAGGAAACATCAATGAACTAAATAGTTACACGATGCTAGTTTCATGACTGATTTTGGGCTATGATTTCATCCTCACGGGTGAAGCAGTGGACTAATCAGAAGAGTTCAAGCAAAACAATATTGCAGACTCTACAGCAAAAGCGGAGTAGTGTGATGCTTCAGTAGCATCGAAAGGAGGTAGTCTTGATCAAGTAGTTTCTGGAATCATAACAAGACATATCAAACACAAGTAAATGTACTCAAGATTCATACGGAATGTCAGACCCCATATTTGATCCATAATTGAAGGATAGGTTCTCGGTTCAATTGAAGGTAGACGCATATTTGATGAAGTTACATCAACTAACACACTGCATGGGCTACACACAAGCAATACATGTATGCAATAATTCGTTGGCAGAAAATCACAGCTTAAAATTTATAAACACGTGTATACTGGATATGTCCGAACACTCGATCGTACTGATGACTGGGTTGCTACAAAACAAGGTGAACCGTTGATGAGCACACATACTGACATACATATACATAAAATTGGATTGTATACTGTATACACATCTGACTAATGACGCAACTGACTTTCAAGAGAGTATATACCATCGAATCTTAGTAGTATGCTAATAAAGATGTTATCCTTGGATCGTCGCAACTCCTTATGAAGGTCACTACTTATTAGACAACTTCCAAGTATCATTGATAAACTTGTCCAAAGTATTATATTTCAGTGGTTGTCACGTACGAAGATTGCCCACTAAGTATTATTAATTTCCTTCTATATAGTGGCTTACTTTTTGCAGGCCTATGATACTGATTAGTTTTGTTCCCAAGCTAGTGGTGAAACCTTCTACCATAATTTGAAATAGTTGATGTCATGCATGATTCGTGAATGGAGTTGACATTTATAGAACCACTTGATAATAATTTGTGAATGGTCTTAAACTAGCCTGCATAGTTGATAGTCTTTCTTTCTTTCTTTTTGGCAGGGAACAAACCGCTAAAAGCCTATACAAGAAGCAGTATGCTAATCAAGACATTTAGGTTGCACACAGCCAAATTGTTAATAAAAAGGCATGACCTACAAAATTCATGTCAAAGCGATCAAGGCACACATCAGTGACCAACACCAACCAGCGCAAATGGAACAATCTGAAGTATGAGAAAGGTTCTCCAACAACGACACCTCTAGGAAAGGATGATCACTATTGTCACCGATCTAATAGAGGCTAGATCATGAGTTTTCACACTAAATAGGACTTCCGAGCAATCTCAAGACAACGTCTCCAACAAAGGAACAATGTCAAAACATCGCCCCATTGCAACATACAATCAATATTGAAGGCCTGAGCTAGAGTTTCCCCTCTGGAACTCGAGATTTTGTATTTGAAGAGCACCACCAAACTGATGTCACCGCGTGTTGCCACCCCCACTTACCATGAATAAACCACTTACGGCAGCCATATCACCATGCAATGACATCCACTCATGTGCATAGCAATGGTTGTACATCTCCATGTGTGCGGAAATGCCCACGTACACAAGTTGTCGAGCGGCGAAAAGAAATGCATGTAACACCATCGGAGAGGATGCTTGATGTTGCCGGATCCTATGGGCCAGCCATTGTGGGCCGTTGTTGGTGCCGCAAAAACACTCTATAGCCACGGCCGCATTGCGTTGTGTGGCCACGAATTCCTACATCATCCCTCCTCTTTAGCATCAAGGCCGCCTCAACAAAACAAGCGACGACGGAAAGAAGAGGTCAAAGGAAAGCTTTTGACCAGGGTTTGACAGGGGGTCCGAAGTAGCAACCACGTCGTTTGTGTCTCGAATCGAAGCGGTAAACCGGGCCAGATAATTAAATGTAGTTTGATCAACTATGTATCTAGCTTACACGCATCATCAATCCTTGGATTTGAACTTTGTATTATAGGAGTAATGACAGTTTGCTCGTTGTCCAGGTGGAAAACCTAGGCTGCAGCTCCTCTCGAGATATAATTAGATGTAAAGATAAGCATGGGCGTCGAATGCATTTTAGTCTTTGTCAATGGTACATTACCATGTAGGCAAAGTAATACCTTGTACATATTGTATGACAAAGAAAAAAATTGGGTAGTATGTTTCCTCAAAAGGCACCTGACCTTTGTGATCTTCGAGGGTCGATACATCATACATGTACAAGGAATTGTTCAGCCTCACATGCGTAGTATATCCTAAATCGAAATTCCAGCTGAAGAAATGAAACTAAAAAGGATATAGAACAGATCATCTCAAAGAAATAAGAAACAATAGGATATGGAACGAATAGGCTAGCTAGTCCAGGAGCACTACAAATAGTACCCTAGACTCGAGTGTTTCTCACACAGCTAACACACAACAAGGGCAACCGTCTGTTTACGTATACACCTCCTAGCTAGTCATGGCCAGTCCTAGCCTTGTCCTGTCCATGATCTTGCTCCTGCATTCCATCCTATTTATGCCATCTGCATCCCTCTCATGTGTTCTTCAGTGCGAATCTGAGGTAAACTTGCACTTGTACTTGCACCAAATTGCCGCTGGGCCGGGCACCAACCAGGTAGAAATTGTTACCTCCAGCAAACCAGCAGGGTTTGGCACATTGGCTGTTAATGATTGGACTGTCATGGATGGGCCAAGTCCCGGTGTCACCATTGTTGCCCGTACCAAAGGCATGCATACACAAGCTGGTGTGGCCGATCGGACCTGGTTCAACTACTTCAGCATGGTGTTTGAGAATGCCAGGTAATTTTTGTACATACTTTTGGGCTAAAAGCTAGTTTTTGTTTTCTCATATGCTCAAGATTGTCCAGTTTTATACGATGTACGATATTGCCCTGCAAAACAGTATCGGGTGCGCAATGAAGGCCAGATTTAATTGGCATCATCTTGATATTAATGTATTCCGTCTCCTTTATTGAAAATCAGGTACAATGGATCGTCCTTTGAAGTAATGGGGATCAACGGTCAAGAAGGCCAGATGTCCATTATCGGTGGGACTGGAGAGTCTGCTATGGCACGTGGGATCATCAAGTACAAAGTGCTTGACAACCCTCCTCCGGGTCAAAGTATCAAAGAACTTAATATCCATGCATTCTTCGTCAAACCAGCTGTAAGTAGATATGTTTAACTACTTCATTTTGTATGTGCTCATTTCTTCTTATGTATTAAATATGTTAGTTCCTAAAAAAAGGCTAGTTCTTTGAGAAAGCTAGTTCCAGTCATGTGGATAAACATTACGAAACTATTTTCGTGATAAAATTCCATTAATACCTTAATGCCCGGTTTCTTGACATGTAGTGATGCTGATGTTACTGGGCATTTTATTTTCAGGACACTACAGCTGGCTCCGCCGTCCAGTAACATGCTCGAATGCTGCATGGATTCTAGAAACCCATACGGGTAGCTGCAAAATGAACTTTATAAGCTTGTCAATGTTTTCCTTTTCGTAATCAGTGGATTTCTAGCCTGGAATATTCCAACAACCTATACGGATGTCTATTTGTTAATGTTTAGTTTTGTGTTTGAGATCATATCATATCGGTGTGGATCAGAAAATAAAGAAGTCTGGTTGGTGTGTGAATGTATAGTATGAACAATCGTACCAAGGATCATTACTCGTTACACCTTTCAGGTGAGCTAGCAACTTTAACGACCTATAGTATGTCTGAAATTGGTCCAGTTACTCACACTAGTAGAAAAGGGGCCTATTGACCCGGTTGGTGAGGGTCTTTAGCCCCGATTCATGAACCGGGATTAAAGGGTCGGTACTAATACCCTGGCTCTTTAGTCCCGGTTCAATCCAGAACCGGGACTGATGGGCCTCCACGTGGCCTCTGCGCTGAGGCCAGGCAAGAGGGCCTTTGGTTCCGGTTGGTAGCACCAACCGGGACCAATAGTCATTCACGCGTCAGCATTTCTGTGGCTGGGGTTTTTGTTTTTTTGAAAGGGGGGTTGGGGGTTTTGGGGGTTAATTTAGGTGTTTCATATATTGTGTTAGCTAGCTAATTAATAGAGAGAAGTGTCCTCTCTTTTGTCCGTGCTTGGTCGACGCTACGTACTATACATACGTATAGAGAGGACTAGCTAGACACGCTAGCTAGCTAGTAAGCAAACGAAGGAAACAGAAGATCGTCATGAACATATATGCATACAGAGGGAAGTGATATCGACCACCTCTCCTTTTCCGAGAGATTGGTCGAACAACAAGTTCTCGTATATCTATCCGACACTACCGGCTACATATATATACAATAATTATCTTTTACAAAAAAAATCTCCTAACATACGGACGCGTGGTCCATATAGTATTCTCCGTCTTCACCGATCACGTGGTCAAGAAAGAATGCCGTCAATTCCTCTTGAATTGCTCGCAGGCGATCTGGTGCTAGTAGTTCATCCCGCATCCGAAACATCTAATTTTAAGAAGGGGGTCAATACATATATATATATGAATGAATGAAACTCAACACAAATGATGGTAATAAAATAAAATTGTGAATATTGTTATTTACGCACTTCATATTGTTTGTCAGAGTAGCCCCGCTCACAGGTCGTGTGGCGGATGGACTCGCAAACGTAGTATCCACAGAAATCATTCCCTTGTTCCTGCCACAACCACTTTACAAGAAATAGAGGTCAATCAAACTGATAATTAGCAAGCATGTTAAATGGTATTGATGAAACTAGCGTTTGAATCGCTAGGAGATGCGTGGAATATGCTACTATAGTACTTACTTTCGGGTGTCTAAATTGGAGCTTCTTCGGCAGTTCCGGAGCTTTTTTTGGTGAATTTTCTCCAAACCCTGCCATACAAATAAAACAATTACTTGATATCAGAAATGAACAAAGTTGCTGATATGGTGGATAACGATCGATTTAACTTACTTCTCGAGCATTTCAGTCATGTCCGCATACTCCTTGGGATCTTTTTGTCTCGAGTCTAAGACAGTTACTACTCCCTGCTCAAGCTTAATCTCTAGGAGAATATAGTGGAACCTGCGAACGCATGCATAACTCATCAATTACATTACTATAACCTGGACTAATAAGGGAAACTGAATATGCCACAAGACAGTAACACTCACTTGAAGTTGTAAGGAAAGAGTATTATATCCTTGTGTTCATTTATTACGAACGATTGTAGCAAGTTGGCCTCGGTATTTTCGGCATGAAATTCAACCTCAGTTGCATCTATGAGATATGTATTAATGAACCAATGGAACCCACTTGTCTTTTCTTCAATTCGGCGATCTTCAATCTGCATAATATAGTGAGGATAATTATAAATACATGCAATAAAAGAGCTGAGTTATATAGAAAGACTTAATGATGAAGTAGTACTACTTACAGACGATGAGCAGGTGACTGTTGCTTTATCGAGGCCAATTGATTGAAAACTGATAGAACTTCTCAAATTGAATAGGCAACAGTTCAATTCCAACGAGGTCATGCTCTTTTTAACTCTCACATACAAAGTACTCCTCCCTCGGACTCTCGCAGGTTTTCATGTACCAATCATGCAATCTTCGCATCATCGTTGATAGAGAGCTTTCATCTTTGACGAGAGGCTTCCGTATCGTATCTTTGTATCTGCACCTCCAAGAAATCATAATGTACATCGTCGGGCAGGTAATCTTCAGGATTGCCATAACCGGGCACCATCCTCGGATCGACGATGTCGCTAGCGAGCACCTTGAGCGGGGGCACGATTGCTTGTTCGCCGAGCTGGGCAATTTGTTTCCCAGCTCGTCGTTCTTTCATTCTTTGATCACTTTTAGTACTTCCCGACCTCTCCGCTTCGGCAAATGCCTTTCCAATAATGCGCTCATAGTTGCCTTTCGGTGGAGACTTGGGTGGTTTTGTCAGGGCAGCCAGAGTGCGCTTCGCTTTCACCGGATCTACCTTCTCCTCCGGAGGTGGATGTCTCTTTGCTTTCAACCCTTCAAACCAGTCATGCACTTGATCTCGCGATCTTAGCGTTTTCCTCGTCGGTCCTCTCGACGGTAACTTCTCCGGATTCTTGAGAGAAGGACCGAATCAGATCTCCTCCGCCTTTGGCTGTCTTGCTAGACGCCGGCGGAAGCAGAGAGGCGGATGTCTTCTTTCCTTGCTTATGAGGCGGAGGAGAAGGACTACGATGCGCCGGAGCAGCCGGAGCGGCGGCGGGTCTCTTCCGCCCTTGCTGACGAGGCGGAGAAGGAGGAGGCTGGCTGCTCGGGCGCGCCGGTGCAGGCGGAGAAGGAGGCGGAGTGCCGCCACGCGCCGGAGAAGGAGCCGGCCGAGTGCCCTGATCGTCACTCGCCGCCGGAGGAGGCGGTGGAGGAGGAGGAGTGCCCTGACTCGCCGGAGGAGGAGGAGGAGGCGGAGGCGTCCAGTTCGGAAGGTTGATGAGATCCTTCTGCCAATACAACTTTCAAATGATATATCATTCTTGCTAGATGGCAACCAATCACTACATTTGCAGTATGACACAAAGAGAAAGAGATGATTTTTTTTCCAGCAAAGCACTAATATGGTTATATCGGTGATGGTTGCTTTGTAATACAAAGCGGCGGAAACCCTCTATTTCGGCAAGCGGTCCAGCCAGCCTTGAAGATGGCGGTCGCGGCAGGAGCACCTATTCAGCGACCTATGCGCTGAATAGGGAGCAGACGCACACCTCCTGCTCCCCCACCCCCTACGTGATTTTGGGCCGGCCCATGTGCGGGGCAGGATGCCTTTATTTTTTGTTTTCCATCTTCAAAATAAAACTGGGATTCATGAAAGTTCCAAATTTCAAACAAAATGCACATTTTTAAAATAAGTTAGATATCTTAAAATGTTTTTGAATTCCAGTTTTTTCTGAATTTATAAAATGTTCAGGAGTATCATGATCATTTTGTTTGCATATTCAAAAGATGTCCATGATTTTGAAAAAAATGTGTGGGAAATAAAAATATGTCCATGATTTTAAAAAATGTTTGTGAATTTAAAATAGTTCATGTATTCAAAAAAATGATCATGATATTCAAAAATATACAGAGAAATTCAGAAAACTCTTGCGTATTTTAAATTTTACTCAAATTTCGAAAATTTTCATTGAGTCCAAAATCCAGGAATTCTAAAATATGTTCATGAATTTAAAAAGATGTTCTTCAAAACGAAAAAATGTCCATGTACTTCCAAACTTCTTCAAAACAAAAATTTGTTCCCAAATTTCAAAAAATGTTCTTTCATTTAAAAATATTCACTGAATCAAAAACTCTTCATGAGTGTCAAAAATAAAGTTCAGAATTTCAGAAAAATGCTCACAAATTCAAAAAAGATACACGTATTCAATAAATGTTTGCGGATTTTTGCAAAAATATTCATGATTGCAAAACAGTTCTTTCCAAATTCAGAAAATGCTCACAAGTTCAAAATAATGTTCACGAAATTTAGATATGTTCGCCAAATGAAAAAGAAAAAGAAAAAAGTAAAGCTGTAATAAAATAAAAATTAAAGAAATAATGGAAATAACATTTAAAATAAAAAAGATGAAAAACCTAAAATAGAAATGAAAAACAAAAAAATAGTAAAATACTAAAATAACAAAGGATAATGCAAAAAAACGGTTCAGGGAAGGTTCTAGAAAACCGATGGGTAAGGTGAGAAGAACAGAGATATACATGCCCCAAGATATCACGGTGCATGTAAGGAAGAAATCTAAGATGCAAGGGGCCTTAAAAAAAAAGGATTGCGATGCCAGAGGACACAAAAAACTGTACCGTGAATATGCAGTACAGATTCCCCACAAACACCCATATCACTTCTGCTTTCTCTTGCACAATCTTTCTGGGATTGGGCGGCACTACCTACGTGCGGTGGCCCCTAGTGCCTCTAGGCGGGCCTTGAGGGCAACTCCAACGCGTCGACGCAAGCGAACACGGGTTTTGTCCGCATTTTGTCCATTTAGATTGGCTTATCCATCTCCGTCCGCGTTTGGATTGGCAGGGCACCCAATGCGCCGACGCATTTTCATCTGCGCGGCTGGTATGCGGCCATTTTTTGCTCCTTTTTTGCACACATCAAAGAATTTCCCAACGTTCACATAATTCAACCAAATACAAATATCTCATATTTTCACAAGCAATAGTATCTCATAGTTTCACAACCAAATAAAATATCATGGTTTACAAACTAAATAAAATTTATATTGCCACAAATACATTTAAAATAAAAAATAGCTCATATATCTATTGGTTGCCAAGGTGAGCCCACATATGCTCAACTAAATCATCTTGTTGTTGAATATGAGTTTTCTAATCACGCATTTGATGATGAAATTCGGTGAACTATGCAAACGTTGTTGTTGATCCTCCATGCTCAGGCACACCATTTTCATCCTCAAATTGAAACCCCTGATCATAGATTTTATCCTCACGCTCAACCTCTAGGATCATGTTGTGCATGATCACACAAGCAGTCATCACCTCCTACAACTTCTTGGCGCGTCAAGTTCAAGCAGGATACTCAATGATGCCCCATCGAGATTGAAGAACACTGAAAGCATGCTCTACAGCCTTTCTGGCACTCTCTTGTGCTTGGGCAAATCTCTGCCTCTTCTCTCTTATCGGGTTGGGGATTGTCTTGATAAGAGTAGTCAATCGAGGATAGATACCATCAGCTAGGTAGTATCCTTTGTTGTAATGGTGGCCATTGATCTCAACTTTGACGTCTAGGCATTTGCCTTCCTGCAAGCCTTGCGAACACCGGAGATTGCTGGAGCACGTTGATGTCATTGTGAGAGCCAGCCATGCCAAAAATGAGTGCCAAATCTAGGAATCTTGTGAAGGCACAACCTCAAGTATGACAGTGCAACAACTTTTCACATGGTCTGCATATTGCCCCTGCCAAGTAGAAGGGCGGTTCTAGCGCATAAAGTCTATGCTACCAAGCATCCTCGAAAAAGCCCCTATAGGCATTGATCGCCAACAACTGAGTTGTATTTGCAGCACTTGGCTCTCTCAAGTACTCCAGGCCAAACACTGCTACCACAGCATTGCAGAACCTATACATGGATTCTAGACACGTGGGCTCGCTCATGCGGACATACTCATCAATAAGATCACGGGTATTCCATATGCAAGCTTAGCTGCAGTGCATTTTTCATAAAAGGAGAAGTCAACCTTTCACAGGGAATCCTCCTTGCATTCGAAATAGTTATCATACGCCATCACCCCCCTCCCAAATATGATTGACCAAATGTCTAGCTATCCGGAAGCGGCGCCGGAACAGGTTGTGCTTGAAGAGTGAGTCAGTAGACTGGATGGAGCACATGCGACGCGGCCCACGCCTCCAGAGATTTCAGCTGGCCGGATGTTCCTTCGAATTACAATAATAAACTTTTCAAAAAGAAAAAGAATACTTTCCAAAATTTACACCGATCGGTTTGCAAATTGGTAACCACGCACGTCCAGTAATTATTCGCACAAGGTGGTTTCCTTCCAAAAGTTTACGGCATCTCCAACATGCCTTCACTTGGCAGCTTCTTCTCCTTGGTACAAGCTCGACAAGAGAAACAGGGCACCGGCCTCCGCCGCCGTCGCGTTTCTCCCCGTCAATCGATGACCATGACACAGCCGCCGCTCGGCAAGAAGATGAAAGGGCGCCAGTGCAGAGAAGCGCAAGTCTAGGCTATTGAAGAAGGCCTCCAAGCTCGCCGTGCTCTGCCGCGCCAGCCTCGCCATTCTTATGTATTCCGAGGCCAGCAAAGGGTTCGCTTTCGGCAGCCCTTCTATCCTAGTCGTCCTAGGTCATGTCGGCTACGGCGACGCCAATGTTCATGTCACTGCTGTCGATGTGGAGTGGGAGGCCCTCAATGCATGGTGTCGTGAGACGGAGAAGAAAGGCATGGAGGTGGCGGCCTGGATGAGCGTTGTCGGGAAGAAGGTGGTGGGCGTGAATATGTAGGCCGGGAAGCAGTTCTGGTGGGAGGCGAACGTGGAGGCGCTCGAGGAGGCCGAACTACCAGAGTTCGCAAGGGCGCTCGGCGTCTCAGGGACAACGTGGGCCGCCGCACCGACAATCTGATGCCCGCTCTCTATCGTCGCAGTAGTTTTTTTAGGGCGGGCCATGCGTCCGTTATTTACCCGTGGTCTTGGTTAAATTTGTGCCATCTTGAAAGAAAATTAATGTCACAAGGTAGCCCTTTTTCATTGCCTTTTGCTACAGTGTATGATTACCAGGGACTATTTTATAAATGACTTGCAACAATTGAGAAGTTAGGTGTTTCGAGAACCAAGATCAATGGGCCTGTCTTCTACTTTTGTATTGGAAAGTAAAATATTGTGTGCATGTGAATATGCGATCTTCGCTACAAAATGAAGTTTTCATACGTCCAGCATCACGACTTCACGAGGCACGTGTCTCCCATCCTCCGAATGGCACACTAGTACGCAGTTTTTCAATTTCATTTTTAATACACAAAAAATTGGTACTCAACATCCTCTTTTTTGGAATTACACGATAAATATTTCTGAATTCAACTTGAACACTTTTTCAGTACATAATAGACTTTTCCACAAAATGAACATCTTCAAATAAAAAAACATTTATTTAAAATACACATCAACATTGCAAAATGATGAACATTTTCTTAAATACACATCAAATATTTTCTTATTACGCGATAAACATTTTTAATAGATGGTTAGAGTTTTAAAAATACAAATGACAAATATTAAATAAATAATAAACATACATAATATATAATGAACATTTTATAATACAATGTGAACATTTTAATACAGTTAACACATTCAAAATACACAAAAGAATAATTTTAAAAATATGTTATGAACACTTTTTAAAATATAAATATTGTTTAAATACACGATGTACTATTTTAAATACACCCGAACATCATCAAAATATCAAACGGACATTTTTAGGCGAACCAAAATTTTCTTAAAGCTGATGAACAAAGAAATAAAAGTCGTATATATTGAAGTAAAGATAAGAAATATAATCGAAAAGGTAAAAGGTAAATCTACTTAAAATAGAAAATAAAAACTAAATAAGAAAAGGAACAAGAAAATAAAAAGGTTGTCGTGGAAGACTGGAAGCTAGAGCTATATTTTCCTTCTATTTGTTTGTTTGGACGGTTATATTTAGCGCTCGTGATGATTCATCGGCCAGTCGCAATGGACGTGAATCATCCTATTCGGCGCCCGATACACAGATTGAAGGCATCACTGCAAACGGGCGCACAGCCCGCCCCCACCTCCTTTGATGCTGCATGGGCCTGCCCATTAAAAGGTATACACAGATTTCAATCACTGGTTTTGGGATGAAGCTTCCTAGCCGGTTTTATTTCTTTCTTTCGTATTGTTTTTTCTAGATCGGTTTTGTTTGGGTTTTACTTTTTTTTTCATTTTTTCTTCATTCTTTTATTTATACTTTATTATTCTATTTATTTTTTATTTTTCAGAATGCACGAACTTCTCAATATGAATGGACCTTTTCCAAATTTGTGAACTTGTTTTCAACATTGATGCCCAAATTTGATGAACCTTTTTTCAAATGCATGAATTTTTTTCAAATCCATGGATTTTTTCAAGAAATAGATGGTTTTTATTAAATCGATGTAATATTTTCAAACTCAATGATATTTTCCAAATTTGTGAACTTTTTGTCGAAATTGATGTCAAATTTGACGTCATCGTGTGAGCTGGTAAGCCGCACCATCGTGTAATCACAAAATGAACCACGTTTTGATTGCACCGCGCAACACTTAGTCAATGACCGTGCACACATTACGCACGACAAAATACAAGACACCTGTACATACGATGTAATTTATAAACTGCACTTGTAGCCACTTCCCAGATGCCCGGCGTGCGGAACTTCTGGCCGATCGGTTGACCGCGCCGCAATGCACGCGTTAGCTCATCGATGAACACATCGAAGCTCCGCTGCAATGACCCACCATGCACTGCGGCGGCCTCGAGCGTTGCCCTCACCTTCTTCACCGCCTCCCGGAGCTCCTCCCTCTCTTTCCCAGACATGACGCCCTCGATCCTGGCCCTCACCTCGTCGGCGAACACCGCGCCATGGTCCTCGATGGGCACACCAACGCGCCACTCGCGCACGACGAGCCGTCGGCTAGTGAACTGGTCGGTGAGCAGCGGGAAGCAGAGCATGGACACTCCCGCCCACTACGGTCCTGGAACCTTACAAGGATGGTGTGGGGGCCCTACGTGGGTCGAGGATGTCAGGTCCTTGATCCTACCCTTAGTAGGTGACTCAATCAGCTAGTGGCTCTCCTTTTTTTTTTAGTAGATACTGCCTCTCCTTTTATCTCCTTTTGCTCTTCCCACTCGGCAGCCCATGAGGCAAACAACTTGGGGACAAAAGGAAAACATGCCCAAGCCCCGAGAGCGATACGGTACGAAAAACGTAGAAACAACGACTGCAAACAGGCCGACACGAGCCAAAAACAGGCGCGGGACGGGAAGGTTCGCACCAAAAATCAAGCACAAATTTTCAAACAGTAGGGACTGGTTTGAGAAGCTTATGGATGAGATTGTATCTTTGATTACAGACGATTTAGCCATTATTTCTAATGAATAAAGTCTTATCTTTCATAAAATAGGCACAAACAGATCAAACGGAGATGGACTTAGATGAAACATTATATCAAATCTCATCTAGAAGTAATTTAGCAAATCTGATAAGATTTGACTGATACATTCACAATACAAAATCAGTAGGTATCATTGCATCACAAATTTAATTTTTAAATTATATAACTTTAATATTATAGATGTTGATATTTTTATGGTCAAACTCTATGAAATTTGACTTTAGACAATTCTCATATATGGAGAAAACAAGATCGCACTTCACAATACTTCCCAAGAACTACCAAGGTCACTACAGCTGTGAACTCCAGTACCATCACTGTAGTTTCCATCGAATGGCAATCCGATTACAATTGGACAAAGCAGGCCGCCAAGTTCGACAAGGAGGCGGCGGCGTACGATGAGATGTCCAGCGGCGGCGGCTAGGCCGTCCCATCTGGGCCCAGATGAGCTTCGGCGGGCTGCGCATGCTGCTCTCCTGTATCTTCCATACTCCATCAATGAACTACTCCTGGACTCGACCCGCAACACGGAGACATTGGGGGCTCCGGCCCTGGGCGTGGCGGTGGTGGCCACCTCCTTCACCGGAGGTGGTCGGCCAGCTAGTTGTAGCATCACTCATCCAGTATCGGCGACGACTGGGGAGACGATGTTGCCGGTGAAAACCGTGCTATAACCCGGGTCATCGCGGGCGATGGCGGCGTTTTTGCGTCGTTATCTTGATGAAGACATCGCCACGGCAACTACCATTCACTCGCTTGCGCTGCTCCGGATGAAAACCTAGACCCGGGGTTCCAGTATCGGACGATGGCGAAGCTTTAGGCACCGTTCTGCCACATGGGGTCATTGTCTTTCGAGCATCGGTTGGATGGAGGAGAGAAGTGGTGGAGCGGTTTTTCATTTACAACATCAAAGATGGTAGATCTCGGCGGCATGGTGCAGTGGAGATTCGGAGTCCGATGCGCAGAGATAGACTCGTGCGGGAGTCTGGCGTCATGGTGGCATCAAAGCAGAGAGGTCTGGCAAGATCGGTGCATTAGTTTCTGCTCTGAAGATGGATTGATGGAAGATTTCGGCGATGACAGATGAGAGTGTGTCGAACCGGTTTGTGCTCCAAACCTATTATGTGGCTTGGTTGGGGCCTCCGGCTTTAGATGTTAGGTATTTATGGAATGGCTGTTTGGTACTAGGCTCAGAGTATCCGCACCCTTCACCAAGTGGATAAGCGTACATCTAAAAAAAAGTGGATAGGAGTAACGACAGATGTTGCTAAGATGGTGGCTTCAGACTACCTGATGTACTACTTTGTAAGGTCTTCATGAATAATTAACAAAATGACTGCATGCATCGCCCAGATGCAGAGGGCGGGGGTAAGCCTCCTTTTCTAAAAAAAAGAAAAATCATTATCCTTCCCATTTTACCATATCCCTCATATCTTTCTGATCGTGAGGACCCACTGCCTCTCCTCCGGTCATCTCCTTCAACGGCGTCATGTCCGAGCCCTCATTGGCGATGCCACGTTCTGCCATTGCGTCCAGTTCTCTTGCCCGACCACGATCCATATAATCCGACTAGGGATTAATACGAAGAAGCGCCCCACCCCGCCCCGCGCTCCCACACATATCCGTTCTTCAGGTAACTTAATAATAGCAAATGTGCATGGGTCTAACACTGCAGTTATTTTCGTTTGGTACATGAAAGCCTTAGCTTCGAATTTTCTCCGTTCTTTTTTTTTTTTGCAGGGAATGAACTTTTCATTCATCAACCATGGTGATTACGTTCACAGATGACGATGCGAAGCCAAGGGTGTGACTCGCTACATTTGCATACTTGCTAATTTTAACTAAACTGATGTTCCTTTCATGAGTCGGAATCCTTCTGATCTCATTAACATGGTTTGCATACCTCGATCGCTCCATATCTTTATATTGCACCAGCTTCAACAATTCGGCGCAGTCCGTTTCAACAACCAACGGCAAGCTGGACCAATGGAGAGCAAGCCGAAGCCCCTCGTCCATAACTGCCATCTCTGCTTCTAGAGGCCCCGCACAGTTGAAGAGCACCCACGTCGCGGCGAAGATGACTGCGCCTTCATGATCACGCAAAATCATCCCAGGCCCGGTTGTATCATCCTCCTTCACAAAAGCACCATCAACATTCAGTTTAGCATAGTTCACATCAAGGGCCTTCATGTACATGATGTAGCTTATCCATTTATGCAAAACCTACATGTTCTTATGACAAAACCCTTGTCATTTAGAAATATTATATATTAATTTGAGTACCATTTCTTTAAATACTGCTAAATATAATGTCAATGAGAAAAGATGGAGAGAAGGACTCCCTTATAAAACTGATCGGAGTAGTTCGTTTCTAAAATATGTGTGAAGATGAGAGGCTTAGTCATTTTATTACTTTTGTTTGACGTGCCTTGCAAGAAGTGTATAGATGTGCACTTCTGTAATGGAAAAGAAAATCTATCCCGTGGAACAGAATCTTGAAGAGAATCTACCACGTGCTTGTCCTTGTGGTTGTCAGGAATTATCTTGGACTGCTCGTCCAAAACGTTCAGTCGGCAGCTCGGCAAGTTTAGCTCCTTTTCACATGGCAGGCAACACTGAGTAAGGTATGTTTGGGGAAGAGAATTGGCCATTTCAAGACAACAGGATTCAAGCGGATGGGTGAGGTGACTACCTATCCAGAAGAGAAACTAATATTTGTGTGATTCTCTGGCTTTCTGTGTGCTATGGGATGTAGAGCTGGGCAGTATTTATAGTATGGAAGCAGTAGGTCGATCAAAAGATATATGTGCAATCCATAAAATTAGTCAGTTTATTCCTTTTATTTGACTAGCCCTGGAATAACCATAGTCTTATTTTGTATATCTTACAGATGATCCACTTGCTAAAATTTTCATTTTATGTATGTCATGCAACGCGCATTTTCTGCCATAACTTTTCACTTCATGATGTACAAAATACTAAATTCTCTGATCCCCAGGGCTTGGTCCGTTGGCCCCTACATGAGATTTGTTGTAATCCCATGTGGAGAGGGTCATGTACCAACTGTGAATATTGGTATTCTTATCGTACACCGTGGGTTCAGTAGGGGAAGCTAAAGATTGCAAGAATTTTCCCTTCGCTAGTTTCTCTATTCACATTCATGGCTTAGCTTCGGCTTCTCTTAGCACACTTTGCTCACACTTCTCAACAGTACCATCGCCTAACTATATTATCCATAAGACCTGAACAGCTGTTCAATCCTGGAAGGGGTGATCATCTAAGACGGAATATATGGTGGTTCAGACCTGTTACATATTTTATGCAATACGGCCAGTGTGCTTAGGTTTTATTCCAACGCGATGCATGCATGTGAATGCCAACAAGTATAAGCCCTTACGACCAAATCAATTCTATATTAACTGGTGTACAAGTTGCCTTCGATGACGCCAACTATACTGTCAATAATAAAGACGGGGACAAGGACCCTCTTAAAAGAATGCACGGGGTAGTTTGCTTCCAAAATATATGAGAAGACTAGAATGATAGTCATTTTATTCCTTTTGTTTGACTGGCCTTGGAAGTTGTATATAGTTTTGCATGTTTTTTATTATCTGATTATTTATGTAGGGCATACAATCATATAAAGGAGCCAATGCTAAATTTTCAATGCAGTTTCTTCATGTCAGTTCCTTTGCTAGAATTTCTTATACTAATAATGTTCACACAATGAAGTACAAAATACTGAAACTACTGAAATCCTGCTAGCTTGGCAGCAGCCTATGTCATAAGATTGGCCGAGAGGATGGAGCCTGTATACCTGCATTCACGCTTAGCGATGGCGATTCATGATGGATGAGAAGTTTCACTGGTCGCGCATTTGCTCTTCCATACCATCTTTCTAGTTTAATGGGTAAGGATTCTGTACATGGAAAACATAGGTCCTGATAACTGCCTCTCGCAATGGTTTGTTATGTCACATTCACCCAAAATAACATCCCACTAGGCACAACACAAAACAAAACCAAGATTAAGCTACAATCACATTTGTAATTTTCCTTGCATGCTAGTACGATGCCTGTGTGATGCTACAGAATAATAAACAGGTGTTAAGAGACATTGATCATATCTTTTTCGCCAAATTGAAAAGCATTTTTGAACATGATTCAAGACTTCCTCCCGACAATTTGCTCGAGCAGATGACATATGTGTTCTTGAGTTTATATACCATTTAGTACCCTAATAAATAGAAAGGAAAATTATGCTTGTGAATTCAAATCTCGTGGAGAGCTCAGCATCATGTGCTTGCCCAAGGTTCTACCAGACAGCTCTTGAAAAACACCTAGTCATTATATTACTTCTCTTTGACTAGCCTCAGAAGAAGCATAGTCTTATTTTGCATATCTTATATATTATCCATTGTGTATATCTAAATAGATGACCCACTTGCTAAATTTTCCATTTTATGTAATACGTGCATTGTGCGTTGCTACCTTTTCTGCCACAGACTTTTCACATCAGGAAGTAGAAAGTATTAGACCATGTAATTCCTAGGACATGGTCTATTGGCCCCATGTGCTCAAACAACATAATATCATATAATATGCTCCTGATAGAGAGCCAGCTCTATTTGTACACAGCTAGCGTATAATATATTATCCATGAGACCTGAACCGCTAGAGATGTGATCATGTAGTAAAAAATATATGGTAGCTCGGACCTATTAAAATGTTGAAATAATACAGTGTGTCCAGGAGTTGTTCCAACTCTATGCATACATGCGAAGGCCAGCAAGTATATGCTCTAGCTTATCCCATTATGCGAAACTTATATGTTCTTACTGCAGAACGATATCGCTTAGAAAATTTCTATATCAATTGGAGTACTACTGTCTTTGAACACTGCCAAAAACAAATTCAATAATAAAAGATGCGGATAAGGAATCCCATAAAATTTGGATGGAGTAGGAGCAGTTTGTTTTTAAAATATATGTGTAGACCAGAGGCTTGGTCAATTTATTCCTTTTGTTTGACGCGGCCTGCAAGAGGCGTAAAACTTTATACTTCTGTTCTGTTATTTATGATAGATTTTCTCTAGCATATATTCACATGAAGGGGACACTTGTTTCTTCATGTGAGTTGCATTTCTACCATTTCATATACTAATGTTCACAGTATGAAGAGCATATACTGAAATTCTAGATTGCTTGGCAACAATGAAGTTATCCTCATGCAAGGTCGATCATTGGCCAGGGTGGAGCCTGTAGATCGGCACTCACACTTAGGGATGGCGATTCAGGATGAGAACTTGCACCAGTCGTGCATGTTATTATTAGTGCCAACTGTCTAGTGAATGTAGCAGTGAGTGTAGCGCCAAAACTAAAACTAGAATGGATAAGGGTTTTGTGCATACGATGACAAACAGAAGGTCCTGATAACTTCCTCCCTCGATGGGTTGTTCTATAGCATTCACCGAAAATAGCATCCCACAATGCATCCCACAACATAGAATAAAACTAGGATCAATAGCAGTAATTGGAATTTTACTTACCAACTAGTAGGGGTGTCGGTGCGCTGCTATGGAAATAAAGAAAGGTGTTAAGAGACATTGATAAAAAAATGTCAAAATGAAATGCTTATTTTAAAATTATCCAAGTTCGTCACGCACGATTTCGTCTAGATGTTCATGCATGTATACATCATTAAGTCCCCTCATAAACGGAAAAGAAAATTAAGCCCTTCATAATAAAGAATATTCATGAGAGCTTTGCATCATGCGGTTGTCCGTGTTATTTTCAGGGGTACTCTCGGCCGGCTCATGCAAACACCCTGTCGGCAGCAAGGTCAAGAACTATGCCTGCACCTCCAACAATGGGCATGACCGTGGAAATCGGGTTTGCATGAGCTCCTGATTTTTTCAAAATAGATTAGTTAGTAACTATAACTCTCCATCTAATCTGAAAAGATGAATTGCTCTCCTCCACCCCATCCCTGCACCTCAATCCTCCCCTGAATAGACAATCACAGGTCAATTATTTATTATTATTCCAACACTTTGAAACTTATGTTCAGATTTTAGAATGCTGATTTTTTTGTTCTCCAGCATGCGTACAAAACTACATCACAATTAAAGATTCCTTATATATCCTTTCAGAAAGGCTGATTGGGAAATAACATTAAGTGAAAGGTGTGGCCATATGCTAGTATTAGTGAACATACATACACACCCGTCTGAATTCACATATCAGCAGGGAAACAGGGGAACAGTGCTATGACTGTGTCCATCTCTGCACCGTACATGGGTCAATGAAGTATATATTTGTCTTGACGAACATTACAGACCAATGTAAACACAGAGAAAAATTGATCTGGAAGAATCTATTGTTACCAAATACTGGCAAAATAATAGGTCGTTAGGTTCTCTCTTAAAAATGGTTAGATTTATTGTACACCAATATTGGACACCATGACGCTCTTTGTATTCGGTTGCCTTAATTTTATCTTCAAGGCATGTGTTGTATCTTTTTTTGAAGACAATACAATGGAGAAGGGTTTGCAAGTTGTTGAGAATAATCTGTGTAGCTATATGATATCCAAAATAGCACTTCATGGTTTGGTAATGTGTCTCTTTCAAAGACTGATGGGCCTGGTCATATTTGAAGAAGACAAAGACTAATAAAATCTTCTTATTCATATATAGTTTGTCTTCATGGCATGGATTTTTTTAGAAGGAGGGTAACTCTGGCATCTACATCAAGCGATGCACATATGCATCTATCTTGCATTATTCAACAAGGCCTTACAAAATAAATACATAAATTAACCCAAAGCCACCTTCCTAGCTAAAATTGCCGCCCTACCAAGGTTGATGGTGTGACCTGAGCTGGTGTCACACACACCAAGAAATCATGTGGCCTCACCAAGCCGCCTGCCATCTAGCCGGTATCACCAACCGGTCTAGCAGACCCTCAACTTGTACCACATGAGTATACTGTAGAATCCGAATGCACCGTCTTGTGCAGTCCCACCATCAAGAGTAATGAAGTTGATGCCACCACGACGCCGGGCAGTGCCAGCCAGGTAGGCATGCCCACTAAACGGTACCGGCCGGCGTCGAGGCCCTACTTCATCTTGCTGCCAAGATTCGTCACCGCACGAGAAGCATGCAGAGACCTGCACCTAGCCACCGAAGCCAATCACTTGTGCCTCCAACCGATATAGTATCCCAAAGATGATGCCCCCGTGAGGGTCATGATGCAGGAACCTCGCCATCTTCCGATCCGTAAAGTCTAAATCTAGGATTTCCCTCGAGGCATGCAGCAAACCCGAATCGCCCCACAATGCCTCCAATGAGGTAATGAAGCCTGTGAGCACCGTTGTTGATGGTTCAGGCAAAGGCCGAACTAAGCTTTCGCTGGCAAAATCACACCAATCCCCCGCTGGACCGTTAGATTCACCTCCACCGTCATCCATGGGTGATGTCCCTGCCATCGGGAAACCTCACAACCAAAGCCGTTGTGGTGTCACAGTCTCCTGAATGGTCGCCCTGCGTGTGTGAGCCATCGATAGTGGAGGAGCCCTCATCGCTGCGCTACCGACGCCGGACAAGCCACATGCCCAGGACACCCGTGCGGATCTCTGCCGCATGCATCCCGGAGCAACGGCGGTGGAAGACCCCGGCGCCATATCTGGACAAAAGGAACTCAAGAACAGAAGGACCACCCTGTCGCCCCCGTCCTTGGCAGCCACGCGACAGCGTCGGGAGGAGACGAGAGGGTGGAGAGGAGAGGGTGGCCGATTGATCTGAGGTGCGGGCTCGGAGATCGGTGTTTGTGGCGGCGGCGCTGGGTTTACAAGAGGAGCGCGTTGGACCAGAAAATAAAATCTTCATCTTATTTCTCTATATAGTTTGTCTTCAAGGCATGGTGTATTTAATTTTCCAAACAATAGAAGTTAAAACTTGATAGCATATTTCATCCAAAGTCAGTCTTGGCAAAACAAGAAATAGAAAATGACGCATGACCTTTCTTCTTTCTGAGGGCTGATACATTTACATGATATTGTTCTGCCCCACAAGTATACTCTATCCAAATCGAAAGGTCGGCTGAAGAAAATAATTACAAAAACGAACACATTTGTTGGTCCTTAAGGGTATGGAACCAACATGCTAGTCCTCCAGCACTATAAATAGCACCCCTAGACTTGAAAATAAAAGGAATGACCATGCCCATGATCAGTAACAAGGAATAACAAGGAGTGATCACGAATAGGATGTGACGGATTATTTTATTGAACCTGTGAAGTAATTACATGGAAGATTCATGACAATATTATTCCCAACATGTCATACCACTACTACTGAATTGCCCATAAAGAAAATATAATATGCATTATGTTAATCAAGGAAACATGATTCTGCAGTTTAGCAATGCACAATTCAAACAACCTTTATGGTCTTCACGTATATTTAAGATACGAGCTGAATTAAATGTACAATAGAGTGCAATACATTTCTTACACACAACAACTAACATGGAGCATATGAATACTATAGTATCCTATATGCTTTACGTCCATGTGTTATTTCAGATATAAAACATCACCGAATCCATGACATAACTTATCACATAGTTACAAGATAACGTTTTGTGCATTGAAACGGTTTAAATGTCAAAGTATTGGACGAAGCTACCAGTTGCAATGCTCTGCATAGAATGGAAACAATAAGTGCAATATTAGCATGCCATCTTTTGACAAAACTATAATAATAATAATAATAATAATAATAATAATAATAATAATAATAATAATAATAATAATAATAATAATAATAATAATAATAAGTACAAGAATCAAAATGTTAAAGATTCTCTCAAGTATGTCAAGGAGCATGTACAAAACACTTACAGCTGCTGGGATGAAGGCAGTAATATTAAGTTCTCGATAGCTCTCCACGTTTGCAGTCCCGTTGACTATTGCAAACTGGATGATACCTTGTGCCATTGCTAGTTCATTGGTCCCGCCAACAATTGCCCAAACTCCATTTGGAGGAGTCATCCCCATCACTTGAAATGTTGAACGAGTAAACCTATTTCATGAATCACTTGGATGTTAAACAATCGGTAGCACTCAACTTTTTAATAATTGCATCTGAGTTGAGACAAATTAGAACTGTAATCAGTGTTAAAAATACGATAAGTAACAATGATATCATCCAGTGAGTTAGAACAAATATATTACGTACCTTCCCTGCTGGAATATCATACTGAAATGGGAGAAATCTCCAGCATTGACCTGGTCAGCCTGGACATGGGTTCCTTTGGCACGACCAATAATTTTGGCGTCCGGTGCAGGTGCATCAAGTAGAGTATAATCAAAAGCAACCGTCCTACCAAACTCTATAGGGGGAGTAGACTTAAACACAACTTCTTGGTTGTGGGTTGGTCCGGACACCACCTGGTGCAAATACATCTGCATTTTTATCTCACTTTCACAACGAGTGGGACATGCAAAGAAGGGATGGGCCATGGAAAGAATCAGAATGGAGACAAAGAGGGAGGCTAGGGCAAGTCTAGGGTCAGCCATTGCTAGGATTGTTGGCTCCCAAAGAGAAGACCACTATACTTGAATCTGTGTTTCTCTTGTGTTGGTTGAGAGACATGCCTCGAGCAGGAGTGGTATTTATAGGGTCCAGTAGCCAAGACCCGCATGGAGGCTGGTCAATTTCTTGTATTATTTTGGTTGCTTGTCCTTTCGATGTAGGAAGGGATGTACTATTGCAATAATGTTGTTTTGGACCGTATGCATGTGAACCATATAGAGAGGAATAATGTGCCACTAGTAACAGCTGCATTTATTTATTTATTTATTGCTAAGTTATCACGTGAATATGCCAGAATGTTTGACAATGTCAGACTTTTTAACAATAAATTATCCAACTATTTGACGGACCATAAAGCTACTAGGATAGTGCATTGTTTGAGCATGCACCACCTTATCTCGACCTTCAAGTTTCACGTCAAGCTCTGTGCTACTTCTATATAGAAATTTCTCTTTTTTGTCTCTCAAACAAGAATACGTATTCGAAAAAAAAAAGAATACATATGGACTAGAAATTTTGTAGGTCAACTTCACTCTGTGCAGAAAATTGTTCGGATTTCGTGTTACATAAATATCACAAATAATAGAATTTGGAACAAGATCCGGATCGCTGTTAAATCCTAGAAGGAGTGGTCATCTAAGATAATATAATGGTACTTCGGACATATTACATTGTTTAAATATAATTAACTGTATCTAGGAGTTGTTCCTGTTAAGACAAACCTATATATTACTAGAACGGAGCTGTATCTGTTGGACTTCGCTCATGAATTGATCATATCAAAGTATAACTAACACGCTCGCTCAAAAACTTAATGCAAAGGGCACATGGCGCGCTTCTTTTTTCACAACTCATGGTACAATCTTATGCAGATGTCTGTGCACTTAATATGCATGACCAACTCAAACCTACTCATACAACAATTCTAATACAACCCTGACAGATGCTGCTGCTAACCCACGTACATAACCAAGCACTACTACCAACCGGAGACAAATTAGTACCACGAATGGCATGCAAGCCCCTTCTCTTTCCTCCTCCACAAGAAAAGCCCCTTCTGCTCCCTTCGGCGGCGCCGCCGGTCAGCCCCTTCTCTGATGGCCTCTGGCCAAGGAGGTGCGGAGGATCACGATCCCCCGCCGGCGGGAGGGAACCCGTTCTCATTCTTGTTAGATTCAACGTCGTGGTTGGGGCTGTGTGGCTACGGCGATGTCCCTTAGGCGGAATAATGTCTGCCACGTTCTATCCTCGTCCTGATGGTGGGTCTAGCATCGTCAGAGGGCGTATGGAGGTGTGTATCGGTCGGATCTTGCGGGATTCGGTCGGTGCTGGTCTTCGGTGGATCTGTTTACATTCGGTCTTCTTTCGTATTTGTTTGAGTACCTACAGGTTTGATTCTTCTTATCTACGACTTTCTTAATCAGTGATGGTTGCTGCTCAGGTGCACTGGTCCTATGTTGCCAAAGCATGACGACTTCCCAACTGTCTACTACAAGAAGGTTTGCCCGGCTCCTGTGAGGGAGGGGCGATGATGGCGGCGTGCCTTCGGCTCGCTGCAGTGCTTCTAGTCGTCGCTAGCTAGGGGGTCCACATACATGGTTGTAATTTTTATTACCTCTATTGTTCTTTGTACTTCCATGATTGAAGATGAATAGATTGGAATTTCTCGAAAAAAATGTATGGCATGCAAGCAAGGCACACACCAAGATGCGGATAGATCTCATACCCATGTAAGGAAAGACACACTAGGCCGAACCCACGCCCGCTCCGCTCTAGGGGGGCACATGTGAAACCCCAGTCGCCGCCGCCCCCGTCGCCCCTCTCCTACATCCACACCACTGCCACCGAAGGAAGCCGATGGGTAGACCCCGTTCGGTGGACGCGGCGGCGGTCTCTCGTCCTCTCCCATTGAGGGAACTTCCGGCATTGTGCGGGTCCGACCCTAGACGGTGTTGCGCTCGACGGACCTCGGAAACGGGGTGGAGGACCCATGACCTTTTGGTGGTGGCATGGCTAGGGCGGTTGCGAGGGTAGCATAGCGGCCGCCTTTAGATCTGGGCAGTGGTTGCCGCGATGACATGTGCGGTGTTGGATAAAGATTCAAAAACTGGGATGCCATCCATGGCGGCGGCGGTCACACGGAGTACGATTGTGCTCCGATCTGAGTCAGGATAATGCGATTTCTTGCAATTCCAGTCTACAGATTAGGGACATGGGCAGCCACGGTTGCAGCTCGACAACTGAAGGGATCCTTTTCCCAAGTTCTTCATCAGCTGATGGCGAGGACGACACATGTCTACCAAAGGTGCCCTTAACGTGGGTTCCGGCGGTGCCTAGCAGTCGCGCCATCGCTGGTCAACTAGCTCATACGAGCATAGCTTTTCACATCCAAACTATGTGTGTGAGCACTAGACAGTGGTTGGAAAGACAAACATTCAGGCTGAAAACATTCTATGATGTGATGTTCCATGGACATCGAGGATTGTGCATATTCGTTGCTGAGTGGTCCGGGACACGATGCATGTGGGCTTCTGTCTGTGTTCGGCAATGTCAAGGATTGAAGGAATGATGGAGGTGATCAAGCGGTTGCAACATCACATCATGGTTGCGTTTTGGTGGTGCTACTTCAGTATCAGGACAAGAGTTTCAGGGTGAAAACCCATGGTGTGTCTTTCCTTGGTCGTAGGTGGCATTGGCGGTGTTTCGACATTGTTAGCTTGTTGAAGGGATTGCATGATTTTGCTCGGTTCTTCTCTCAGGATGAAAACTCAGGATTTAGTCTTTGACAATCCGGCAACGGTGACACTTATGTCTCCTTATCTTTCTATAAAGGCGTTGCTTTTGGAGAACCTTCTCGCAGCCCGTGTGTTGTCACTGTCATGCTTGATGCCGCTGTTGGTTACTGCGTGCCTTAGATCTTCTTTTTTTCTTTTGTTCTTTCTTTTCATCTTTTGGCTTTGCGCATCCTCGATGCCTCGAGTTGATTGTGGCATTGAGTTGTTGCAGAGGTCGAGTGTACTCTATATAATCTTGGTATTAATATATTACCCTTTTTCAAAAAAATTAACTAGCACTAACTCAATTGCTAACTCAAGATCATGGTAACACTATCATCTATAAAGGTTCCCTATTAATTGGAGTACAGCCTATCTTGAATTCCGCCAAATATTCTACTATCAATGACCAAAGATGGGGACAAGGCCTGTCTTAAAAGAATGGCAGCAGTAGTTCGATTCACAAATACAAGTAAAGACTAGAGGCTTAGTCATTTTATTCCTTTTGTTTGACTTTCCTTGCAAGAAGCATAAAAGTCTTAAACTTTTGTTATGTTGTATATGATTGATTATCTAGAGCATAAACGTATTCACATGACAGAGCCACTTGCTATAATTTTCACCCTATGGAGCACATAATAGTGAAATTCCTCTACACTTGGTAACAACACAATTATAGCCTCTATTGCCAAGGACTATCTATATTTCAGTTTACGTACATTCATGCAGGTGAATTTTGATTGCGTAGCTGATTATAAAACATAAATTAATTTCAATCCAAGAAATTATAATATCTGCGGTTTGGAGCAGGAACGGACTAAAAAGCTAAAAATATTGCAGTTGGTTTTGTGCACGAAACCAATGGGCATAGTTAAGTATTTCTGCTGGTTTTATGCCAGGCAGTCCACCAAGGTGTGGGGATTTCTCATGCGGTTTCACGCACATAGCCATTCAGGTGAAGGTACAGCAGTCAGAACTTAGGCCAGCAAGTCTATGCTCCGGCTTATCCAATTATGCCAAACTTCTATCTTCTTAGACAGGCTCATATAGTTTAGAAAAATTATGTATCAATTGCAGTACCACTTGATTAGCAAGGGAAACAAAGAATAGAGATCTCTTTCCTCCTCCACACGAAAAGCTCTTGTCCTCCCGTTGGCGCCGCGCCGGTCCGTCACATCTCCGATGGCCTCTAGGCCATGGAGGTGTGGAGGATCTCGGACCCCCACGGGCAGGAGGGACCCCGTTCCCGTTCTTGTTAAACTCAGCTTCTTGGTTGGGGCTGTGTGGCGGCGGCGACGTCCCTTAGTAGGAATAATGTCTCCCACGTTCTATCCCAATCCCGATGGTGTGTCTAGCATCGTCGGAGGGCGTGTGGAGGTTTGTCTCCATTGGATCTTGCGGGATTCGGTCGGTGTTGGTCTTCGGTGAATCTATTTTGATCCGTTCTTCGTTCGTCTTTGTTTAGGTGTTTACAGGTTTGGTTCTTCTGATCTATGACTTTCTTCATCGGTGACGGTTGCAACTCTGGTGCGCTGGTCCTATGGGGCCTTAGTACAACAACTTCCCAATTGACTACTACAACAAGGTTTGCCCGACTCTGATGAGGGAGGGGCGATGACGGCGGCGCGCCTTCGGCTCGTTCTAGTGCTTGTAGTCGTCGTTAGGTGGTCCATGGACATGGTTGTAATTTTATTACCTCTGTTATTCTTTATACTGCCGTGATTGAAGATGGATATATTGGAAGTTTCTGGCAAAAATATTTTGGAGTACCACTTGCTTTGAACACAGCCAAATATAATGTCAATAATAAGATGGGGACAAGGAATCCCATAGAAGAATGGTTGGAGTAGGACTAGTTTGTTTCTAAATTACTATGAGAAGACAGGAGGTTTAGTCATTTTATTCCTTTTGTTTGACGCGCCTTCCAAGAAGCGTAAATGTTTAATTGATGCTTGTGTTTTGTTATATCTGGTTGGTCGTCTCTAGCATATTTTTTAGGATTTTTCTCTAACATACATTCACATGAAGGGGGCACTTGTTATAATTACCATTGAAGTTTCTTTATGCGAGCTGCATTACTACCGTTTCATATACTAATATTCACACTATGAAGAACAAATGTTGAAATTCCGGATTGTTTGGCAGTAACGAAGTTATCCTCATCCAAGGTAGATGATTGGATACCGCGGCAGAGGAGACCCTGTGGCGGCGGCCCAGATCGCGGATCTCGCCGTACCTAGATGGGCTTCGGTGGGCCGGCGGATCTGGTGAGCGTTTACAGGCGGGCATGGTGGGCCTGACGACGTCGGCCTAGGCACCACGGTGGTGCCATGGTCGGTCAGGCGGCGGTGGCGGCCTGGATTCTCCGTCCAGTCGCCGGCAGCGATGGCGGCGGTTCGTGTACAAGTTGCTTGATGGATGTCCTCTGTTCAGATCCGGGTGAAAACCTGGCCAAGGCCGGCGCTGACGGCGCTGTTATGCGGCGTTTCCTTCTTGAAGGCATCGCCAAGGAAAAGTTCAAGACAACTATCTGCTACTTCCGGGGGAAACCCTAGATCAGTATCGGATGACGGCGGCGCTCTTGTGTTGTTTCCTCTTGGGGGCGTCATTCTTGGAGGTGTACACGGACTCGAGGGAACGGGTGGTTGGTTTCTTTGGTGAGCAGTGCTTCATCTTAAACATTGATGGCGGCCGATCTCGCAGCATGGTGTAGTGGGGACTTGGCGTCCGATGCTTGGAGATGGACTCGCGCAGGAGGAGGACGTTGTCTGGCGTCATGGTGGCGTCGATGGCAGAGTGGCCTGGCATGGTAGAAGCCTCAATATCTGCTCTGAAGACGGACCTGCGGAATGATGGCCGCGACGACACCTGTAAGTGCGTTAGACCCGGTATGTGGCTCGGCTGGGGCTTCCGGCTTTTGATGATAGGCTTAGGTGAGTGGTCTGGATATTTGGCCCAGCTAGCACCCCTTCATCATATGGATAGGAGTAGTGACATATGTTGCCAAGATGGCGGATTCAGACATATTGTTGTAATACTTTGTAAGGTCCTCGAGAATAATTAATAAAGTGGTCAGACGCATCTCCCATATGCAGAGGCCGGGGGTCATCCCCTTTTATAAAAAAATGGTAGATGATTGGCTTATGTGGAGCCTGTAGATCCACATTCACGCGTAGGTCATGTGATTCATGATGGGGAGAACTTGCACCAGTCATGCATGCATGTTATCATTAGTTCCATCTGTCTAGTGAATGCAGTGGTGGCCTGGTGGGTGTAAAAGCACCATTAGTAAAAGCTACTCCCTCGGTTTCTAAATATAAGCTTTTTTAGAGATTCCGATGTGGATTATATACGTAACAAAATGAATGAATTTATACTTTAAAATGCGTTTATATACATCCATATGTAATCTTTATTGAAATCTCTAAAAAAGACTTATACTATTTAGAAACGGAGGGAGTTGGATGGATAAGGTCTAGCAATCTGTTTGGGTGGAATATCAAACGGGCTTCCCAGGCTATTGGGGTTCGCTAGCCATTCGGTAACTGGGTTGAACTCATTTTTACCTCTCTCGACCATCCATTTTTTGACAACGAAAAGTTACTCTGGCCATCCATCGCTATGTCCTTCATAGTGGATCCACAGTTCCCATTGGTCCCAGCCAACGGTGGGCACATATGCTGGTATGTGAGGAACTTAATAGGGTAACCCTGGGTTTCATGGGCGTTAACGAAAAAGACACGCCGCTCATCTCTACTGCTCCCACGTGCACACATCCTCTCCCTCGCCACCACCATGGCATCTCCCCACCCTCGTCGTCGACATGCCTCACTCTGGTCCCGGACCTGCCCTGCACACTCGACAACGATAGTGACAACAAAAAATTTGTCTCATCTTCATTGCACAGCAGCGGTCGCAACTCAACTTCCTCTTCTCTGTTGGTCATCATGGCACCATCTCCTCACTGCACGTGTCACCTCTCTGGTCCATACGCGGCCTCACCATAGCTCGTTGGGAAAAGAAGGTTTCAATCACCACTTGTCCCCTTCATCGACTTCCTTCCCTGGGGTGAGGTGATGCCACAGAGCGAAAACCATTGTTGACATCGTCCATTGTACAGCAACGCTCGTCGTTGTCCTGGTTGTCCAATGATAAAAAATGAACATGTACTACACCAAATAAGTTTAGCTAAAATCATCACAAAGTATATTTCCGTACAATATATATTTGACGTTGTCTATCATAGCATATTTTTGTATAAATTTGTAAAACTTAAAGTAGCTTGACTTCAGACAAAGCTAGAAACTCAATTAATTTGGAATTGAGAGAGTGACCCAAAATTATACAACAAATGAGGAAAACATAATCTTAGATGGTACATAGAAGTAACTAAAGCCGCTCAGTCTTATATGAGCCGAACAACATAGCTTGCTCTACACAAAGGAATATGCCAAACGAAGTTGTCTTAATTTTACAACCTCTGCTAATTACATTACTAGTTTCATTACGACCGAGTAGGCAATCCTCAAACCTCCAACCATAACCTCGCCGACCTCCGTTGGGTGTCCTGAAGCTAGGAAGCAACTACCATCAGCAAGGTTGAGGCCAAACGTTGCATGCAGTGAAGGTAATGGAATATTTTTGAAGAGTCGAGTATAGATGGAGAGTCGTCTCCAGATGAATAAATGACCAAAAATTTGCTCATATCTTAACTTAGCGAGATCTCGTTGATTTCATTGGAAAAGCTTAGTGGAGGCATAAATCTAGTGCATATTGGTTTTCTTATTCACCCTGGGGTCGGGGATGACTATTTACATGTTGCGTGAAAAACAATTGCGGCTAGTCGATCTTGCGATAGGCCTTGGTTTGGAAATGGACAGCTGGATCATCATCTTCTTCCTCTAATCATTATTCTTCCCACAAATTGTTTACCTTCTTCCTCATATTAGACTGACGTGATGGCCCACTGCCTCTCCTCCGGTCATCGCCTTGAGCCCCCGCCCACACACACATGTCAAGCCTCAGACTCGCCTCCACTTGCGATGCTCCTACCAGCCGCATCTCTGCCGGTTCCGGTTCACTCGCGGCTGAGCCTCACTGGCACTCGCTGCAGCACACCGTCTCAGCCTCGGGACTGCTCCTCGCCTCCCTTTGTTCCCTCCTGAAATTAAATTACACACATTCGTTTTCCAGGAAACTTACCAATAGCGAATGCGCATGTGGTCAAACATTGCAGTCATTTTCCTTCGGTACAGGAATAGCTTTGAATTTTCTCCGTACATAGTTAACCCAGGTATTCAATGCTAGAATGGGTGATCATCTAAGCCTTCAGACCTTCTAGTGTTTAATTACTATATAGCCTGTCTAGGAGCTATTCCAACCTCTAGCTTATCCAATTATGCCAAACCTACATGTTCATGCGACAGAACCATATCATTTAGATATATTCTATATTTACTGGAGTACTCATTGCTTTGAATACTGCCAAATATAATGTCAATAAAAAAGATGGGGACAAGGACTTCCTTGTAAAAACGATCGTTTCTCTAAAACATATGTGAAGACGAGAGGCTGGGGTTCATCCCCTTTTCAAAAAAAAAAAATTAAAAAAAAAGTGAAGACGAGAGGCTTAGTCATTTGATTCCTTTGTTTGACGTGCCTTTTATGTTGTAGAAACACTTGATATCTAATAAACCTCCTCCACCTCCTCAACCGACGGCAAACATATCATTTAGAAAGATTCTATATTAACTGGAGTGCCA
Organism: Aegilops longissima; assembly: GCA_021605205.1. Taxonomy (NCBI): domain Eukaryota; kingdom Viridiplantae; phylum Streptophyta; class Magnoliopsida; order Poales; family Poaceae; genus Aegilops; species Aegilops longissima. Next base: position 6,400,643 of record CM038676.1, on the reverse strand, counting down.
AATATAGTGTCAATAAAAGGAGATGGGGACATGGACCGCCTTTCCCTTTAAAAGAATGGTTGAAGTAGTTCGTTTGTGAAGTAAGTATATGTGAGAAGACCAAAGGGCTTAGTCATTTTATTCCTTTTTTGTTGGGCCTTGCAAGAAGTGTAGTGGGTTATCACGTATTCTTCTGTTTTTTCTTTTTTATATCCTGTTGGTTGTCTCCAGCATATGTTCACATGAAGGGGGCACTTAGTATAAATTTCATTGAAGTTTCTTGATGTGAGTTGAGTTGCTACCATTTATATACTACAATTCAAACTATGAAAGAACAAATACTAAATTATGGAATGCTTGGCGGAAATGAATTTGTCTTCATGCAAGGTGAGTGATTGGCTACGGTGGAGCCCGTATATCTGCATTCACACTTTGGGTTGGCGATTCACAATGGCAGAGAACTTGCACTGGTCAGGCATGCTGTCATTAGTTCCATATTTCTAGTGAATGCGGTGGTGGGTGTAGCACCATTAGTAAAAGCTAGAACTAATAAGGCCACCCTCGTTGACGTTCATCGGGACAAGGGTGGATCTTTTCGTGAAGTAGATGACGAGAGTCGTTGCCTCCATGAACATATCGAGGATGTGCTTGAGGTGGGCAGCTGTATCGGCATTCTAACGAATAATTATGAGTGTGTCGTCGGCGAACTGAAGCATGCTGGTAACCACCTGGAAGACGTAGGTTAAGACAAGCTCCCCCTGTTGTGGACATCTTGTAGTGAATCCACTTCCCTGGGATCTTGTCGTGGACAACAGCGGATCGCGTGGTCTATAAGATAGCATCCATCCATCCGCACCATCTGGGTGGAACACATGAGCCTCAAGGATTCACTGAATACTTGACTAATTGATGCAGTCAGGTGCCTTGGCAAAGTCAAGCTTGAGCACAAGCGTGGTTTTGGCGTGCTTGTGGGAGCACTAGAGTCCCCATCTCCTAGACGAGGTTCCCCAAGATGATGGAGTCCGTGATGAACCCTAACTAGCCAGGATCAATAATCTCCCAAATTTGTCACTCCATCCTAGGTGTGATGATTCCCTTGCATGGGATCTTTATGCTACAATTTTACAAGGAAACCAGACGGTAGGAGCCTAGGGCGAGGATCTTCTCCTTTTTCGGGAGAAACACGATGATCACACAGTTGATGCTACCTAGATCTATGCCACTATTATGGAACACATGGAAGAGGCGCTTGATGTCGGGGGAGACGGAGGCCCAGGCGACCGGTACAAGCTGGGGTCCAGACCACCAGGGCTTCCATTAAGTTTTTTCCCCGGAAGTTGTGTCGCTACCATTTCATCTACTATTGTCACACTGTGAAGCAGAAAATACCAAAGTTGTTGATTGCTTGGCGGCAGCTCAATAGTCGTCATGGCAGAGAAGTTGATAATACGATGGAATCCTTAGATTCATGGGGACGTGTCACGTCTTAAGAAATAGTTGGACTAGTTCGATTCATAAATATATGTGAAGACACCAAGCTTAGTCATTATATTATTTCTGTTTGGCCGGCCTTGCAAGACATATAGTTTTGTTTTGTCATACCCGATAGATTTTCTAGAGCATATACTGAAATGAACTAGCCACTTGCTATGATTTTGGATCAAAATTTTCCTGTAGTTGCATTGTTACTATTTCTTCTCTACTGCTTACTGTACAAAGCACAATATACTAAAATGACTAATTGCTTGGCACTAGCGCAATTATCCTCATAACAGGGGAGTTGTCAACAAGATGGATGGCTAAATCTAGAAACTACCAATAGGATGGAGCTCCGAGATGTATTAGGACGACCCGGCCTTCTTTGAAAGAACAGAGGAGTAGTTCAATCACAAGGTATCTGTGAAGACCATGGGCTTAGTCATTTAATTCCTCTTGTTTGACTGACCTTGCATGAAACATAATAGTTCAATAAATGATCCACATGCTATGATTTTCAATTAAATTTCTCCATCTAAGTCGAGCGTCATGACCACTCAGTGAGATGGCTCAGTCCGTTGCCGCATAGACGAGAAAAATCACTTATGCAAGTTATGGACACAGTGTAAGTCCAACTAAGCCACACTTTTCTCACTTATATAAGATGTAGATCATACATATAAGGTATAATATCCAATACACTCAATCAAACATTATTAAAGGTTGAACAATGGAAACATGGATAGTCAGCTCATACACTTTAATCCATGCATTATTTTATATGAAATAAAACATGTGAATCTTCACACTCGTAACACTGATAGACATCAATATATATGCTCACTATTTTCATAGATATTATTAATGTTCCATGAGAAGTGTCTTTTCATCGGCAGTTGATCCCATCATGCGCCATTGACCTATGCAAAAATGGGAGAAATTTGGTCAAGGATATTTCTCTAGTCTTATAAAAAATATATGTAGAAATTCCATTCAATAGATCTTTAGTTTAAGTTAATCTAAACTAAGTAGTAGGATTGAGTCAAGTCTTATTCATTAGATCATCAAGGTAATTCAGTATAAAATATAATTATGTAAATACCATAAATAGTTGGTACATAACGTTATATATACACCATACCTACACACATTTGAAGTGTAAGAATATTTAATTGGTAAATGGTGCTTTAAATATAGATACTGTTTCTTGGTACTTACAACAAGTGCACTCGGGGGTGTGTAGAATGCGCGAATATTCAGTTCCCGAATATTCTCAATGCCAGCAGACTCCTGGAGTATTTTGTATTTGATAGTACCACGTGCCATAGTAAGTTCTCCAGTCCCACCGCTAATGGCCCATTCCCCCACGGGATTAAAAATCCCCATCACCTGAAGAGTCGCTCCCTTGAAGCTAGTTCACACAAAAAATCAGAAGTCTCAAAGAAGTTACACAATTCTATGCCATCTAACAAATAAAAACTCTGTGCTGGAATATACTACGATAATGCCTTTAATATTAGCACTAGATAAGGATAACAGTCATGGAATTATTTATTGTGCAAGTACAAAAGGTTTTACCTTCCCTCCACAAACGCAAGGTTGAAAGAATTGTAATAGCCAACACTTGGTTGATTAGCCATGATATGAATGCCTTGTGCATGACCAACGACCTTTGCTTTGAAATCTGGGGCATCAACTATGGCCCAGTTATTAACAGCAGTGATACCAAACAAACTCTCACCAGGTTTTGTTGGTATGATAGTCTTTTGATTGGCATTTGGTCCTACGACTTGGTGCAAGTACAATACCAAGTTTAGCTCCTTTTCGCACGGCATGCAACATTGAGTAAGGTATGTTTGGGGAAGAGGAGTGGCCATTTCAAGACACTAGGCTTCAAGCGGATGGGTGTGGTGACTAGCTATCCAAAAGAGAAACTAAGATTTGTGTGATGGTTTTCTATGTGCTATGCGATGCAGAGCTTGGTTGTATTTATAGTCTAGAAGGAGTAGGCCGACTCAAAAAATATATGTGCAGTCCTTACAATTAGTCATTTTATTCCTTTTCTTTGACTAGCCTTGGAAGAAGTATAGTCCTATTTTGTATATCTCATTAATTATCTGGAGTGTATATATACCTAGCTTTGAATTTTCTTACACACATTGCGAGCCACCTAGGCTACATTTAGTTGGGGGCAGCTCATGCAAATATGCCATTGGTGTGAACAGTAGCATCACCTAAACCAGCTGTTCAATCCTGGAAGGGGTGATCATATAAGAGAGAATATACGGTAGTTCGGACCTATTACATATTTCAAGCAATAATGTGTGCCTAGAGTCATTCCAACCCCATGAAAGCATGTGAAGGTCGGCAAGTATATGCTCTAGCTGACCCAGTTATGCCAAACAATGTCTTACGACCAAACCAATTCTATATTAATTGGAGTACAACTTGCCTTGGGTACCGCCAAACAGTGGAAAGGATAAGGGCTCTGTACGTGGGAATAGTTTAGAAACTGGAATTATATTTGTTATGTGTACAACATTATGACTAATTTGGTCCAAGCCCCAAGTCCCCAATGTGCGGGCCATGTGTCCTAGGCTGCACAAGTAATCAGCAACACTATAGCCCGGTAAGAACCGTTTTGCACGATAATATTTGCATGGGTCAGTTGAAATACAAGTAGATTACAAAAATTTGACGTTTTCAGTTTTCTGGTTCTTACGACCAAGCCAATACTACATTAATTGGGGTACAACTTGCCTTCGGTACCGCCGACAATAAAGATGGGGACAAGGACTCTCTTGAAAGAATCGCGGGAGTAGTTTGCTTCTAAAATATACATCATTTTAAATAGCGGACTATGAAAAATAGCGGTGGGCCTTTAAATCAGCTATAGCAGGCTATTTGTGAAGACGACCATTTAGCGGCACCTTGCTGAAAAAACTATAGTGGGCTATAATATTTAAAACTATAAAAATATATGAGAAGACCAAAAGGTTAGTCATTTCATTCCTTTTGTTTGACTAGCCTTGCAAGCTGCATATAGTTTTGCAGTTTTTTTAACACTTGATTGATTATCTACACAATATACTCGCATAAAGGAGCCAATTGCTATGATTTCTAATGCAGTTTTTTCATGTCAGATGCGTTGATAGAATTTGTTATATTAATAATGATCACACAATGATGTAAAAAATACGGAAACTCATGGCAGCAGCTCATGGCAGAGGATTGGCCGAGATGGAGCCCGTAGTCGTCATCCATGCTTAGGGCTGGTGATTCATGGTGGGTGAGAAGTTTCACCGGTCGTGCACTTTGTCTTCCGTTCCATCTTTCTAGTGGAATTGATAAGGGTTCTGTACATGGCAAAACATGTCCCGATAATACCTCTCTCAATGGTTTGTTTAGTCACATTCACCCAAAGTAGCATCACACTAGGCACTCACTGTTGAGTACATGCGTTTTGTGCATATTTTGTATTGGGCTCACCTCCTAGTTTCCTTGCATAGTCGAGGTTGTGGTCCACCGTTGTACATCATATATACATTGCGATTGCACCTGATTAATACATCGTGCAATTCCATCATCATACATGGTATCAGTTTCCGGGTTTCAACCCTAGCTTCCGCACCCTCCGCTGCCGCCCAAGTCGCCGCCGCTTCCTCTCAGCTGCCGCCGCGCTATCCCCCGCCGTTGCTGCCCTCTCCCCGTACCGACGCCGACGCCGCACCCCATCCGCCGTCGCCGCCTCCTCTCCCCTAAGCGCCGCCGCCACCCTCCGACACTCTCCGCCGCCCCCTGCTGCCGCCGCGATCCCCACCACCTAAGCCGCCGCCGCACTCTTCCTAGCCGCCGCCGCTGCCCAACCCTCACCCTAGCCGCACCCACCATGTCTTCCGTCACTTTCGGCTCCTCCAACCCGTTCGCCGACACCAACCCCCTCGACGCCGCCGACATCAGCAACCTCAACATCTACTAGTGGGTTCCAGTCCGCCTTGCCCAGACGGACTCCTCCTACTACATGTGGAAGACGTACTTCTCCCTCGTGTTCCGGGAGACAACCTCCTCGACCATGTGGATGGCTCCGTCGACTCTAGCCTCGTGCCCGGGCACCATGAGTGATCCAGCATCGACGCCACGCTCATCCGGTGGTTCTTCCTCACCATCTCACCGGACATGTTTCACACGGTAGTGTAGGACGATAATGACGCCCTCGCCATGTGGACCAAGATGAACGGACTCTTCACCGACAATCGTCTTCAACATCGCGTTTTTTTCCAACAAGAGTTTTTTGGATGCCACCAGGACAACTCCTCCGTCGACGACTACTGTTGCCGTCTAAAGACTCGCTAACGAGCTCCGTGATATTGGTGCAAAGATTGATGATGATCTCCTCCTCAGCATGCTCATTGCCGGCCTCAACGAGGACTTCGGCAATGCGCTGAACCTCACGCTCATCCCCGAGCCCTCCTTCGCCATGTTCATGGCTTACCTCCGGCTGGAGGAGCGGCGGATGAAGCAGGTCAATGCGCGGGCCATCCACACCGCCCTCTCTGCAGGCACCACTCGTGGTGGCCCACCACCACCCGCTGCCCCCACCGTCCCTCCATAGCCGCACCACCCGGCGCCCTACCAGCAGCAGCAGTCGCCGCTGCTGCCCCTGCCGCCGCCCCCTATGGTGCGCCTGCCCCACCCGGGCAAACTGCCGATCGGCGCGGTGGCTGGCGCGGCAGTCAGCAACAATAGCAATTCGCAGGTCCTCCTCGTCATTAGCAGTAGCAGACACAAGCGCCCCCCCATGGGTCGGCGGGTATAACCCGTGGACTGGAGTCGTTCACGTGTACACCATGCCGGTCCCACGGGTGCCCGCCCCGACTATTCCAGTGTTGCCCCCCCCCTCCCTCGGTGCATGAGGCATACTACGCGGCTCCATAGCCCTATGGAGGGTACCCGCCGCCACAGCTGAGTTGTGGCTACAGCTTCCGATGGCATCTCTGTCCCCTTAGCCAGCGCTGCCACCGGCGCCTTTGGACCTGGCGTTACTCGCCGCTCTACACTCCGCTCCTACGCCGAACAACTACACTGGATGCGGTGATTGGTACATGTACACCGGGCCACTGCTCACATGTTTGCTCATCGTGGTAATCTTGTCTCTTTCTCTCCCACCACCACCGCCCACCACATCATAGTCGGTGACGGTTCCACCCTCCCCATTACACACGTCGGCCACACTCATTTCCTTCTAATTCCATGCCTTTAACTTTGTCTAACATACTTATGTCACCTCATCTTATTAAGAACCTTATTTCCGTTCGGTGTCTCGTGAAAATCCTGTTACTGTCGAATTTGACGAACCTGGTTTTTGTGTCAAGGATGCTCGAACCAGGATGGTGCTTCACCGATGTGACAGCCCCGACGAGCTCTATCCGGTGCATCCGCCCTCCTCCACCACCACCGCATGGCGGTCATAAGTGTGTCTTAAAGGCATGTGTTGTCTTTATTTTTTCTTGACAATATAATTAAGGATATAGATATGCAAGTTATAGAGTACAAAACGACCCTTGGATTCCAGAATTTACTCCTAACAGGTGTTGAACCCTCGCCAGAAAGTAAACACCACCAAGTCTTTACCACTTGGCTACCAACTAGTTCTCGAGGTTGCAGATTATAATGTCTTCCTATATGATTTCTGAAATATCACCTAATGTTTTGGCACTGTGTCTCCATGAGAGACTGATGGGCTCAATTGTATTTGACAAAGAAAAATAAACTCTCTAATCCAGTGTAGTATTCATGTATATATGTATTATTAAATCCTTATCGCAATTATATCAACTGGTACACTCATAAAAATAATAATTATATCAACTGGTACAATTTTTTGTTGATCAACCATAGTTAAGTTAGTTGAAGAAATACCTATATTCACTTTATAATATAGGTCAGACATTGTTTTTCAAATGAAGGTTGTTTGAAAGAAAGAAAATAACCGAGCTCCAGCAGTCTTTGTGGATAAGTCACTAAACTATTCTTTGTACTGTTTCTGATGGTACATGACAGATTATTATGAATATTTGTTCAGGCAATCGAGCCATTATATTGAAATTCCACGCATGCACAACAACCCCTAGTATTATGTCGAGGATTATTCTAGCCAGCCTCGTCAAACTGTACTACTGGCATCTAGCTGGTGGCGTTCACGTTAGAATAAGTGGTTTGACCATCACTCTCATTTTCTGACTAGGTTTGAGGTGCATAAAATCTTGTGCAAATATAGAACCTGGAAATAGTTTACAAACTGGAATTATATATATTATCAGTTTGTACAACAATCTGACTATTTTGGTCCAAGCCTCCAGGCCACTAACATGCACAACTAAACAGCGACCCTAGAGCCCAGTTTGAGGCATTTTGTGCAGTAATATTATTTTTTTGATTCAGCTGAAAGAGAAGGAGATTAAACAAAATTGACGTTCTCTATTTTCCTGTGCAAGAGCAGCAAGCAAAAAAACGACTCACTAGTTTTTTTGCAACAATGATTCAGATATATTATCAAAGTTGGTAAGCCCGCTGAAAACTCCCAACAATAATGGTCTCAATTTCTCGACTTCCTTTTGTGCCTGTTTCCCTCAAACACCTCTCCGGGTGGGTTGTTGAACGACGATCGCATTGGGAAATGGGTTAGTCTTGTATGATCCACCATAGCCAATTCCAAGTAGTAGATGAATTTATATGCATGTTATGCTAGTTTCGGTCTTAATTAAGCACCATCACTTGACAAGTAAGTAATAACAGAGAGCTCTTGCATTGCTTCAATAAACGACATGTGCTAGTAATTAAGGTAGCAAATGCACAAGCATGGGCATGCTGAAATGGCACTACTAGGCATACATGTAACAAGATCTAGAATAAATAGTCTGGGTCAAAGAAAAATAAAATATTTAGTAAACTCGTACTCAAGCATGCGAGTGCAGAGACAAGTCATATAGCCTGTACACATGGGCATATGGCTGGGATTAGCCTACTGTAAGAGTAAGAGCATACGTATAAAATTAGCACACACATCAGGCAGCATAGTTAAAGAGTTAATCAGGTGAGCAAGCAACCACTAATAGCTATTTTTCGAAAAGGGGAGTGTCCCGGCCTTTGCATCGCAAGATGCACACAGCAATAACAACACTTCGAGACAGAGATGCAGCAGAACGTTCGACAAGGTTTATCACGTTGATGCCTAAACGACCAGCAAACTGTAGGAGAGTTCCCTGGATTTATTCATTCCCCTAACTAGCACAGCTTGCACCAGGGAGGCTTATTTTATTATTATTATTATTATCCAATCCAAGAAATTCTCAGCATCCTTGGGCAGGCTGCAAACTACAGAGTGCAGACACTTTCTGAACGAGTAGCCTGTGAACAAGTTAATAAAGGCCAATGTCTTCTCAACTGAGTAACAAGGATAAAAATAAAACAAAAGAATTTAGGTGAAATGAAACATGAATTGCTGCTCCTGTGCTGTTTTATTGTACTCTGTGGACAAAGGTTTGTAATGTGGTGCAACTTATGCAGATAGAACACTGGCCTATAGCAGTATGGCGACCATGCCAGGAAAAGGGGAGACCACAAAACCTAATCCAGATCAGATCGTTTCAGCCTGCTCGACTCGATGCCAAGCAGTCGCCCTACCCTACAGGCTCCCAACAATTGTCAATGGAAAGTGACTACAGTACAGTTCGGTTGTTCAACCAATCACAAGTCATTCCCCTGGCAGAGCAGAGCAGCCATCAGGGAGGCCTATTATCCAAGAAATTCATAATATTGTTCAGCAGGCTCCACCAACATCTCCCCAGTAACCAGCAATGCCGGTATTACCATCGATACTGAAACAGATAAAAATCACAGTTGAAAAGGTTTCTCAACAACCGAAAGGACTTCTCAACTACGTAATAACAATGCTAAAACTAGATCTACACAGATAGATAGCTCACAAGCTTGAGTAATATCCCAGCTTCTACTGAACCTGGGAACTGTTGCGGGACATGAATTAGAACCGAATTACAAATATCTGAGCAAGATAAAGGTCAAAGGTCAACAAAGCCAGATTGATTATAATCATGCCGTAACCTAGTACATTATTTTATCTAAGAAAAGAAAACACATGCCCTTTCCATGCAGCTTTCATCCAGTTGTCCTCAGTTAAATGGGCAACACTATTCACCTATATGAATTGCATGAGCTTTTCTTCCGCTTCCGAGGTTTACCCACGAAAAAGGCTTTGTAGGCATGGCTCTGCTCACAGGCTATCCTCGGTATTTCCTTCCATGTCTTTGGTTTAAGTGACATCGCTGTATATGTCACAAATGATATCAGGACAAACCAATCTAACATGAAAATTTATACCACATGGCATTTAAAAAGGCTAAATAACCTTCAACTGCGACGAGCCTGCCTCTGCTCATGGACTAGTCTTGGTATTTCCTTCCAAGTCTTTGGTTTAAATGCCGTTACTGTACATTTCACAGGTGATGTCAGAACAAACTAATGTATTGGCATTCAAATAATGGGGAACAAACTTGTAGAAACTACATATGATAGGATGGATGACTGCATCTGTTGGTTAAATGTGGCAAAGATAGAAATACGTGCATACCTTCATAATGGGCATCCAGCCGTTTGTAGAAGCCAATGCTACCCAGTTGCTGTTGCAGGCATGTAGGAAGCTTCTTTATAGCAGGACAACATGTAATTTCAAGCCGTTGAAGTGACATGTATGCCTGCGCATCATTCGGTAGGGATGCCAGGGTACTGCAGCTATCAATTACAAGGGATTCCAACGCAGTGGGGTGCTCTCCCGACAGAAACTCCAGTGATGTCAAACTACTGCCAGAAATTTTCAGTGTCTTGAGGGAATTCGGCAGATGGAGAATCCCCCCAAACATGCCACTCAAGCAGGATATGTGTAGAGACTCAAGACAAGGAGGAAGGGAATGCTCTCTTGCTGCTGCTGGCTCTGGTATATTTATGGAAGTAGTGACTTGTGGTTTCTGAAGCCCATTCAGCTGACATGATAGGACTTGAATATTCCTGCAGCCACCAATAGATATGGTCTTTAATGACGGTGGAAGATCTAGAACCGCTGATAAACTATCACATCCAGATAACTGTAGATATTCTAGGCATGGAAAGAAGTGATTCATGGATGATGATGACAACTCTGATACAACCGTGGGCACGGTTACCTCGCTGCAAGATAGCCCTTGAACTAACTGTGACATGCCCTGCTGCTTGCCGAATACGGACTTGAGCTCATGGCAACCAAAAATATGCATTTCCTTGAGAGATGCTGGGACGTTGAACATATCTATCAAACTTGCACAAATAATTAACTCAATAGACTCCAGACCAGGAAGGTGTTGGCTCCTCTCGGTTGTTGATGGGTCAGGAGGAGCTTGTGCGCATCCAGTCAGATTCTTGCAGTTTCTAATCGATAATCTCCTCAAGGCTACCAAGCTTTGGAATACTTTGTCTGGCCAGTGGACGAGCACATCACAGCTATCAATTGCCAACGCTTCAAGATGTCCAAAATAATACCATGGCCCTGGTGCAGCTGCTCCAAAGAATGGGTTGCAGCATCTTAACTTCATAACTGTAAGTGGGGATTTCTGGTTCCATTTCTCCTTGCTGTGCATCGGTACAATTGAAATGCACTCAGCCTCTGATGTTGTTTCTGTATTTTCCAGCTTCAGTATCAGTTTGGTCAGTGAAGACAAATATCTACCTACAAAATGGAAGATCTCTTGCTTGCCATCTTCAATTTCTAATGAACTGAGTTTTGGTGCTTCAGGTAAATCTATCAGCCTTGGGCATTTTTGAATTGATAGCTTCGCCAGAAGTGGAAACAATATTTGTTCTTCTTCAACTACAGCATCCCATCTCTGAAAGCTCACCAAGTATTTCAATTCGAGTTCTTGAAGCAATGGTGCTCGAGGTAAATCCATTAGCTTTGGGCAGTTCTTAATTGACAGTTTCTCAAGCTGAGTAAACAAGATCAGTCCTCCTTCAGCAGCAACATCCCATCTCTGGAAGCTCTTCAAGTCTTCCAATTCTAGTACCTTTAGGGCAGGAAACGGTGAGCACACCAATCTATAACCTCCACCACACGGTTTTCGAAGCAGTGGTGCTTTCGGCAATTGTGTCAGCATTCCACAATACTTAATAAACAACTTCTCAAGCAGAGGAAATCCTATCTGATCTTGCCTCGCATTTATTTCCCACCATCTCTCAAACTTCAACAGATGTTCTAGCGTAAGCACCTTCAGTTTTGGAAAAGTGAAGGATGCACCACGTCTGAACAAAAATTGCAATCTTTCACAGTGAGAAAGATGTATCTCAACCATGTTTTGCATCATACCAATGCACTCTCCACCATAGTAATATATCTTCAGAACCTGCATCCCATCATGAGGTTCAAAATTGTCGAGCACCTTGCTATCGCAAACAAAAGTCCATCTTAATGTTAGTTCACTGAGCTCCTTGTTTCCAAGATTTGCCACTTTTGGCTCTGCTTCCGTAACATTCTCTATCCGACATAGCTCTAGCTGACCGCCAAGGTTTAAATGTTGCAACTCTGTTACATCACTGCAATCAGGTCCAATAACTGCTGCTACAAAACATGTCAATGTCTGAAGGTTTGTGAGTTTTCCTAGTTCCGGAGGCATGCTCTTCAACTCCGGACATCCATGAGTATAGAGGTGACGGAGGGAAGTCATATACTTCATTTGACTTGGAAGTCGATCAAGATAAATGCATTTGGATAGGTCCAATGTCTGCAAGTTATATAGAATACTCATATCTTCAGGAAGTGCTTTGATATAACTTTCTGAGAGATCAAGATACCTCAGGTGATGAAGATATTTTGGTTTCAGTACAAATGGTTCTGTCTTTATACAGAGCTTCAGTGCATGCAAAGAGTTGTACTTTGATAGATGTTGCAGTGAGCTCCAAACAGGATTATCACATAGTAGTGTTCGGATAGCAAGGGATCTTTTCACCATAGAATCATTCAAAATACCTTCTATTTCTTCACATGACAAAAAGAAATGTCGAGTAGTATCCTGAAGCAACTCGATTCGACTTGGTTCCTTAATTGAAACAACACATTCCTTTCTCATAACAGATATTGCAATATCATGCATCAGATCATGTATTTTACATGTAGTTTTGGAACAATACTCCCTGTCGCCCTTACATTCCTCTATGTCCAGAAAGAATGACCTTGAGGCCAGCTCATTGAAAATATGCTTTCCAATGGTTTCAAGACTTCCTTCCTCCTGTTCTAGGATAAAGCCATTGGCAATCCATAGTTGGATCAGCTTCTCCACATTGATCTTGTAATCCTTGGGGAACACAGCACAGAAAGCAAAGCACTGCTTCATGTGTGCTGGCAAGTCGTTGTAGCTAAGCTTTAGTATTGGCATGATTCCAGTTTCCTCAGTGCAAATGCTGCTTCTATATGCTATAGCCTTCCATTCTTTCACGGTGGTCTTGGTACGAAGTACAGAGCCCAGTGCCGTTGCAGCTAAAGGGGATCCAGAACATCTCTCCACAATCTCATCAACCATCTCGACTAGTTCAGCAGGCCTTTCTTTCTCTAAACTGAATGCTCTAGCCTCAATAATTTCCTTTATGAAGCGATCCTCCAAAACATTGAGATTGTAGGATGCCCTATTTGCACCCATAATTTCAGCAACTCGTTTATCACGAGTTGTTGTCAACACTGCACTACCCATGCCACCATGCTGGAGACAAACCTTCAGCCTTTCCCACTTACGTAACTCTTTGTTGTCCCAGACATCATCCAATACAATGATATACCTCTGCCCACGGACCAATTTTTGAAGTCTTTCCAGTGGTGGTTTGTCCGTATCTTCATTTTTCCGGGGAGATGCTTCAACTATACTCTTGGCCAGGGAGTTCACATCAAAGACATCAGAGACACAGACCCAAAGCCGCAACTGGAAATGCTTCTGGACATTAGGTTCATTGTATATGAGTTGCGCTAATGTTGTCTTGCCAAGCCCCCCCATCCCAACAATGGGAACTACTGCAAGATCTGCATTGCTAGCTGCACCAAGTAATATATCAACAATATTCTTCTTATCCTCGTGTCTGGATCTACTGGCAATTTCTTGTGGGTCGATGATGACATAATCTGTCTGCCTCCACTCCTTGGACACCGGCGGTTGTGGTTGATACTTGAACCTAAAGGCATGCATCTCTGCTATGAGGACATCAATGGCCTTCAGGATCCGGCAAAGCTTGCGACCCATTTTGTAACGGAACACAATACGATTGTGAGTAGGGAAGAGTTTTATTACATCGAAGCCAAGCTTGCTGTAGTGCCCTTTCTTCCTGGCTTCACGGCGGAGTGCTTCATACTTGAATTCGTCGAAGACTTCATTGGCCTCATAGGCCACTGTCTTGAGCTCCTGGAGCCAGGCTTTAGCCCCATCTCTATGCTCCATTGCCTGGTTCTCGGCGTCGGTCATGACGTCAAGGATGGCCGGGAGCTTGCGTTTGAGAATCTTGTGCTGCTCCTCCATTCCCTCCATCACCTTGTACTGGTCCAGTAGGGAGTTGGACGTCTTGTTCATCAACATGGACACCAGCGGCCGGATCGCCATGGCGGCCACCACCTCCATCATTGGAACGCTCACACGATTGGCACAGCAAAGGGAAACACGAAGCACAGTGTGGAATGGAGAAGAGAATGGTGTGAGCAAGATGTGCTTGCTTTGCTAGTAATGAAACGGGAAGCCAAGGTGGGTATTGACTTTCTGGGAGCGAAGTGGATGAGCTCGCGTTGTGGGAACCAATCACAACTATCCAATCTTGAACAGCTCAGCACTGGCATTTTTTGGGGCTGATGTATAATAGGACAACCATCTTCATTTCTTAATGAGGCACAACCAGAGTGCCAGACGACACAAGCAACCATAATATTGCAACTAGATCATTATATTGGGTATTTGTGTCAGTGCATCCAATGCAGTTTTTCAAAAGTGACGTTCCCAAATGGTACGAATTTTCCCAAATTCAAAGAGTTGCAGGAATGCAAATTAAAGAATTACCTCCACTGACTAGACATACCTACTGCACAACTACAGCATATACTTATCTCAAGTGCCTGCCGCCCAGGGAGGCCAGAATAATGGTGTTCTTGGATTAGTTGAATCTTCAATGCATCACATACTTATCACCGAAGCAAGTGGTTATTTTCTTATTCTTTTTTAATGACCTCCAATTACGATTGAGTACAGGATTGATCTCAGAACAAACATAGTCGGTTGACAGAGAATTATCTCTTGTTCATATAGTCTGATGCAATTTTGTGGTTACACACTCCTCAGTTCTTAGAATTAAATATAGAATTTTAATCTGTTGACAGATCAAATAAACATTGAAACAGTTAGCAATAGCCCTGATGAGATTATATGCAGCATCATTTTAATCAGAAAGCAATAGTCCTCATGAGAGCAGACAGCCATACTCAGAGCCAAGAATGTACAAGGTGGTTTGCATTAACGATGCAGGTTTTAAATTAGTCAAATTGCTAAACCGAGGCACTGGCAGACATATGGGACAATGGGCGCTTCAATTACAAAATGTCCACTTGCAGGTAGGAAAACAGTATATGTCAGTACATGCAGAATATTGCAAGTGGAGCATTATGTTGTGTATTTTTGTCAGTAAATCCAATGTAGTTTTCAAAAGTGATGTTCCATTGGCTGTGGCCTTACCAAATGGTACGAAATTTCTTCCAATTACAAAAGGTCCCAGAAATAGAAATTTAACAATTACCTCCACATACTAGATGTGTAATAGCACACCTACCGGGCAACAGCAACATATACTTATGAGCAAGCTCAAGTTAACTAATTAAAATCATAACAGGCCTAACTTTCTAACTGTACAGTGAAGCAAAAAATTAAAGACAGAGGGAGAAGCATGCTAACCTTACGCTGAGACCAATGCAAGTTGTAAATTGTAATTACTAGCGACGCTCCTCAGCTCTTAGCGCTGAATAACCATAGAATTTTAACCTGTTGACACATCAAGAAAATATAGGACAGTTGCAGTAAGCTCTAATGAGTGAGGTTATATGCAGCATCTTTTTAACTGAAACAACACAGAGGAGGCCTACTAATACAGTAGTATATTAACAGGAGAGTTGCATACCTAGACCGCCAATTAATTCATCATACAGATGTGGATTGCGAATTTACAAGATGAACTATGTGGCCTCTTTCGGACTCATTCCACCGGTAGTTGGTATGGATTTTCTTTCCAGACACTACAAGAAGTTACCTCCACTGACTAGACGTGTGACAGACTGACAGCACACCTACTACGCAACTACAACATATATTTATCTCAAGTGCGTGCCGCCCAGGGAGACCAGAACAATTGTGTTCTTGGATGCATCACATACTTATCTCCGAAGCAAGTGGTCATTTTCTTGTCCTTTACTTATGATTGAGTACAAGATTGATCCAAGAAGGATCATAGTCTGCTGGCAGAGGATTACCTTTTGTTCACATAGGCGGATGCAATTTGTGGTTAGTACAGTCCTCAGTTTTTAGGATCAAACATAGAATTTTAATCTGTTGGCAGACCAAACAAGCACAGAAGCGGTTAGCAACAGCCCCGATGAGATTATATGCAGCATCAATCAGAAAGCAAAAGCCCTCATGAGATCAGCCATCCATACACAGTGTAAAAATAAAGAAGGTGGTTGGTATTGGCGATACAGGTTTTAAGTTAAGCAAATGGCTACACCGAGACACCTACTGCCATATGAGACAATGTGCGCTTCAATTACAAAGCAGCCACTTGCAGGTAGGAAAACAGTATACATCAGTGCGTCAAGAATATTGCAAGTGGAGCACTATATTGTGTATTTTTGTCAGTACATCCAATGCAGTTTCTCAGAAGTGACGTTCCATTGGCGTGACCTTACCAAATGATACGAATTTTTCTTCCCAATTACAAATACAACAGGTCACAGGAATACAAATTAAACAATTACCACTGACAAGACGTGTGATAGCATACCTACCGGGCAACAGCAACATATACTTACCTCGAGTACCTGCCGCCAATGGAGGACTGCCATAATGGTTTTTGTGGATTCACTGAATCTGGAATACATCACCCCTGCTGATGGAGAGAAGACCCGGAAGCAAGTGGTTATTTTCTTGTCCTTTTTAATGACACTTGTAATTACCGATCTCAGGAATCATCATCATGGTTTTCTCTTGTTCATATATACATATGTAATACTTACTATTACTGATGTCCTAAATCACAATTTGACAATCTGCCGTTATTTGATGATTACAGATAGGTGTTTGAGTACGCCGTCCAATTTTATAAGTTCAATATATATGTTCCGTTGCTAGGAGAGAGAAACCCTGCATAAGGGGCCATACGCAAAATTTCATATCAGCTAAACGAGCATAACTAATTAAAATCATAACGAGCCTAACTTTCTAACTGTACAGTGAAGAAAAAAATTAGAAGACAGAGAGGGAGAAGCATGCAAAACTTATATATGCTGAGACTGATGCAAGTTGTACTTACTAGTTACACCCCTCGGTTCTTAGCGCCACAGAATAACCCTGGAATTTTAATCTGTTGGCGCATCAAACAAACGTACACTGTTAGCAATAAGCCCCGCTGGGATTATAGTATGCAGCATCCAGCACAGAAGATGCCTACAAAAAATATATTAACAGCAGAGTTGCAATACCTAGATCCGCAGTTATTTCTGAATATATTGATGATCAGGGGAGAACCCCAGGGAAGTTTACAGACGACCGAGAACACATCGAGAGGGGGGGAATCGTTCCACATGTAGTTGGCCTCTCCAATCGCTCTATCTCACCTCGCTCCTTTTCTTTAGGAATTAGGAGACTTTTCATGATATATAATTGAGTACCTCGAGGTGCAGAAGGTGAAGGGGTGGCTGATGTCGTCGGAACTCGTCGCTCTGCTGATGCCGGTGGTCGCCGGCACCATAGACGGACGGCAAGTGAAGGTGGTGGGATTCGTTACAATCGTTGGGCCGGCGCCAGAAGACGCGGCACGTAGGGTTCCGGCCGGCCTTGGAGGGGGGTGGCAGTGGCGGTGGTGAACCGACCGGCCGGCCGGGCTTCCTCGTCGTCTCCACTCGGCGGCGAAGAGGCAATGGGAGGGGAGAGAGATGCAGAATCGGCAGAGTGAACGTGGGCTGGGCTTTCGATTCAGGGGCCTTACGGAATAGAGCCCAGTTCGAATCTGCAAAACCTTTGCTCCCACTTTTCGCGAGCAACTTCCGCAGGTCACTTGTCGCGCTCTAGGCGCTCCCTCTGAATTTTTTTTAATTTCCAGTGTTTTAGATGGTTTTTATCCGAATTTTTCGGCTTTTCGGTTTTCCGCTGATCTTTCTTAGCTTTTTAACAAAACAAAATTAAAAAAAAGCGAGAAAAAACGTGTTTTTCTTTTTCTTTTTGCTTCTGTGAGAGGTATGATTTTGCTTTCATGAGAGGCACATTTCATAGCAAAGGAGTTAGGAGATTTCATAACAAAGGAGATGTCATTATTTGCAAATTATTTATTGTCATTATTTGGAAATGCTTTATTCGTGGATGAACTATAGTTTTGAGGTGAATAAACATTGTCGGTCGACAATGTTGCTAGATGTGCTTGAGGATATGGTATATCATTGACACCATTCATTTTGAGCCATTATAATACTTGTACTTCCGTGACAACACACAGGCAATTACCGAGTCAAAAAAAAAATTCTAGGGCCCCGCCATGACGTTACTTCATGATTTCATCCCCTCACAGGAAAAATACTTGTTGTCGATGTCTCAAAATAAAAGAAAAAAAAACTGTTGTAAATTCTCACCCTAATAAATAAATAATCTGTAGTAAATTCTCAAAAAATGGAAAAAACATGTGGTGTTTTATACTCCCTCAGTCCCATAATGTATGATGTTTTTCGGCACTACACTAGTGCCAAAAAACGCCTTACATTATCAGACAGGGAGTACTTTTTTTCCTATGGGCTGTAGACCAGTAGTGTTGTACAGGTGCATGTACATTTAGGTACTGCATAGCATCTTCCAAAGGAAAAAACACATTGCAAATTATACATTACCAGAGAAATGATGAGAATGGAAGAAGAAAAAAAAAAACTCCAATGGGACCTCCTACTGTATGATCTAAGTGTCGCTAAAACACACAGGCCGAGCAACCTGGTTCGGCTCGTTTTACTCGCTATGAGTAGTAACTACGGTGTTGGTTTTCTCGGGTTCCTTTTCCCATTTTACCATGCTTTCTACAAGATTTCTGCAGATAAATAAATAAATAAACACACACACACACACACACACACACACACACACACACACACACACACACATATATATATTTCCGTCCCTCATTTGAAAAAAAACAGAATATATATATATATATATATATATATATATATATATATATATATATATATATATATATATTTATTTATTTATTTCCGTCCTCATTTGAAAAAAAACAGAAGTTTTGAAAACCATTCAACTTATTTTTGAAACATAATTTTGCTAGAAAAATGTTAAAGCCTTGCAGAAAATGTTCATGAATTCAAAAAAGTCTTCATGGATTTTAAAAGTTAATTTTAAAATAGGTACATTAATTAAGAAAATGGACTACATATTTTAAACATGTCCACGATTTCAAAATGTTTCCTATAATTCAAAAAGGTTCTTCAAAAATTTAGAGAAAAAATGTGTATGGTTTAAAATAAATGTTCACAAAAAATACAGAATAGAATAAAACAGAAACAAAAATCAGCCAGAGAGCAACAAAAAACTGGAGCAAACCGCAAAAAATGCTAAAAAAATAAATGTGAGACAAAAGAGAAAAACACCAAATAAAGAACCGCACAAAAAACCTATGGGAAAGTTTTTAAAAAGGGCACAACCATGAAAAAACTAATTGCATGGAAAACATCGCCGAGAAATGGGTTTTTTAAAAATCCATCTCTGGCTACCTAAATACGTACTCGCTCCGTCCCAAAATAAATGTCTCAACTTTGTACATAAGAGCAACTCTAGAATAGCTGCACTATGCTTCCTTCCTTCATAACAACCACCGGTGTGGAGATTTTTGTACAGTCAAGCAGAGTGCTCATTGGGACCTTGCACTTCATTATTTTACGAGGACCCTTCAAGAAAAAGTTTCAGCATCCATATTCGGAGGAAGTGAAAGACTTTTTTTTAGAGTACACTCTGAACCGTTGCTAAAACAAACAAGATTCTGAAACAGACTCACAGACCCTGGAACAAACAAGATTCCATTGCTGAAACAGCTCATGAAAGAGATCACCATTCATACAGTATTGTTCAACACATAGATACAGATTTGGGGATACCCCTAACTGTGCTCCTCTCTTTGAGTAGTAAACAAGCTAAGAATTCCTCATCATGAGGTTATGGAATACCTGAGTCTAGAGCCAACCAATCAACACTTGGATACTTTTACGAACTTGAGCAGCCTGGCACAGGGGGTAAGAAGAAATACAAAAAATATGACAGTCAAATTCAATCTGATAGCAGATAAGCCACAACAATCCATCTCGCAAAAGCAGGATAAGGAGTAAGTTTACCACCCGTTGCTAGCGCTCGTGCAATCTCAGAAGAAAAGTTCAAGGCTTCAGGTTGAATCAACAGAGCAAATAGTGTAGGCGAGAGTCAAGAGCTGAGCAGAATGGCCTCTCGTGGCGCCGTTCTTCTTCTACCTCTTGCCTCACACAAGGAGACAAGGTTGGGCTGGAGTCCTCGATGGCTCTCCTCTCCCTTCCGTCTCCTTCCCACCCCGCTCCTCTCTGTCCCCCTCTCTGCCCCTCCGCCTCCGCCCCGTGCTCCTCCGCTGTCGTCGTGGGCTCTGATTGTCTGGCTCCTCCTCCCCCGCCCGCTCGTCGGTGGTTCACACTTCGGCGCCTTCCCCGTCGCCGACTGGCTCCCGGTTTTGGGCTCTCTCTTCCGATGAGGAGTGCTCATCTGGTAAGGTTTCCTACATCTCGCCCGGATCTGGGATCCTGGGTGCCGCTCCGGCCATGGTTTGCCCCTCCTCCCCGTCCTCTGCTTCTCGTCCGGCATCTCCGTCTCCGGCGGCGGCGACACCGGGGCGTGTCGCGTCGCTGGCGCCGCTTGCCCTAGATCTGGTCTCGTCCTCGTTGACTAGTGGGTCGTGGGCCGGACCGTCTGTTGGGCTTGTTGGGCCTCGTGATCTTGCTCTGGCTTGTCAGCCCACCCTCCCTTCTCTGTCGTCGGTTGACGATTTCCCCCCTCTCTTGTCTCTGGGCCCAGTGCGACTTTCCTCTGTTTCTGGATTCCCTCCCCCTCCCCCGGCCCGCGTGGCCCGTCTGGCCTAGGTGGGCACGGCTCGGGCTGGATATTTATGGATCCCACGCGGCTCGTCTCCCCCCTCGCTAGGGTTTCCGGCTTCCGCCGCTGATTTGCGTCGATACCGTTTCCCCATTCATCGTCTCGTCAGATCCAGTCCTCCTCCTCCCCTTCTCCTCTCCTTCGCGGCAGTGCTCTCCATGGATAAATCGCGGGGCTCGTCCTGCGATGCGGTCTCGGGCAGCAAGCGCCGGCGGGAGGATTCTCCGGGCTCTGCTGTGGATTTGGAGCTCGAGGCTTCGCTCCGCTCCAAGTTGGAGGTGGAGCAGGCGGTCCATGAGCAGGTGGCTCGCGACCGCGTTGCGTGGGCCGCGGGTCTGGAGTGGCTCCAGCGCTCGGAGCGGGAGCGCGCTCCTGGATCTGGTCCGCAAGGGTCCGGATCTGGGGCTTCTCTGTCTCCGGCGGTGGACCCTTGGGAAGCGGCGGCGGCGGCGGCGGCTGGTGGGGGGATCTCGTCCTCGTCGTGCTCCCTGCCTGCCCTTGGCGCGGGGCATATGCCGCTCCTGCTCCGGCGCGGATCCCTCCCTCCGCCAGGCGGGTGCTGGCGCGGGGCCTCGTCCTCCACCTCGGTCCTTTGCGGGTCCGGCTCGATGGCCTGCTGGTCCTCTCCCTGGTGCTTCCTCTTCGTCGGGGGTGGGGGATGGGCTCCTGCCTCCTCCTCCCCCCCCTCCCGCAGCTTCATCCCAACTCTTCCACCTCGAACAATCCGTCTGCGCTGCTTCGCTTGCCATAGGCCTGGGCACTTTCAATCCAGATGCACTAACCCCCCCGTTCTGCCTGATATGTCGCTCGGATGGGCACCTCACTGTCAATTGTATGAACCACCAGAAACCTCCTTCTTTCCTTCAGTTTGGCTTGGGCCTTCCTGGCTGCGCTTTCTTTGCTATGGATAGTGATCTGCCTGTCATGGCGACGGCCCCCTCTCTCTCAAATGCTGCCATAGTGTCAGTGAAAGATCAAAAGATATCGTCTCAAACTCTGCTTGAAGGGCTTCGGATCTGGGATGTTGAAGGTTGGGATTGGCAAGTTAATCAGCTATCGGACTACGAATTCTCTGTTGTGTTCCCCTCCAAGGACTGCCTTCGGATGATTGCCTCGTGCACTAGCTTCACCCTTCCCCTCAACCAACTGGAGGTTTC
Organism: Aegilops longissima; assembly: GCA_021605205.1. Taxonomy (NCBI): domain Eukaryota; kingdom Viridiplantae; phylum Streptophyta; class Magnoliopsida; order Poales; family Poaceae; genus Aegilops; species Aegilops longissima. Next base: position 6,378,541 of record CM038676.1, on the reverse strand, counting down.
TGTGAAGCCGGCCACGTGCAGTGGAAAAGCGGTTGGTCCTCTCTCTCAGGTGTGGGTGCTGGTGGACGATGTGCCTGCGGGGCTCCGTCTTCTGCCTTTCTCATGGCGTTTGGGGTCCTGATTGGGAAGCCCGCGGAGGTGGATATGGAGTCGTTGGATAAGGTTGGTCCAGCTCGGATCAAGATCTGGTGTGTGGACCCGCTCTGTGTTCATGGTTCTATCGATGTTTTTTCGTCACCCAATGGTGTCAGGCTTCGTGTTCGAGTGGAAGGGGGCAGCTACTTTCCAACCCCCACCCCCTCCTCCTTCCCCATCCAACCCATCGGACAAGCATGATAAGGAGGGGGATGGCTCTTTGGGTGGTTAGAACCAGAGTGATGGATCTAACCTGAGGTTCACTCAATCCGAGTGGGATGGGTTGGCTGATTCGGAGCGGGAGTTGTTCCATTCCCAGGCCCCTGCTGACACGGCTCCCCGTGAGTCGGTGGTGGTTCCCCCTGCTGATCCTATGATGCCTACTGCTGATGATGTGTTGCTGAAGAAACTGCCTATTACGGCCACCCCCATCTTCGGGGCCTGCTCCAACCTTTCGGGCCGTCCTATCTCCCCCACTCGCTCTGGCATTGAGGATCTGCCCGTCTCCCCTGGTCATGAGGATGTGGGAGCTCAGTCTAAGAGGAAGAAGAAATCGTTAGTCCGCAAGTTCTCGGCGAAGAGCATGAACTCCTCGGGCTCTAAACAGTCGATGACTGGTGTCTGCCGCCGCCTCGACAAGGACCTCGGCTCGATGTCGCGTTCGGGTCCCGTTCCGGCCTCTCCCTTGGCTCATTCTCCTTCGATTCGGTCGGCCACTTCTACGGCTCGCAAGGGTAGGCGGGTTGGGGATGCGGGCGGTTCTATCACGGAGCGGGCGGAGAGGCGGGCTGCTGCTAAGGATCTTCCCCCTTCAGGTAACCATCTTGGTCCTCTCCCTTCTTCGTCCCCGAGTCGACTTGTTCTACCGTCCCTTTCCGATGATATCTTGTTAAATATTATGTCTGATGTGGGTGTGTCGGTAGATCCCGAGGTTGGCTCCCCTGTTTCTCTCCTTTCTACTATTCGGGCTAATGAGATGGCTCAGGCTGCCATTGCTAAAGCCAAAGAGGTCGTTGCCTCTTCGGCTGCAGTTTCAGTTGGTGTCCGGGCTCAGGGTGCGAATGTGGAGGTTGGTAGTGGCCAATCCCAACCTAGCACTTCCAGAAGGGGCCCTGCTAAAAGATCTAAACCCTGCGCGGCTCCTAGCAGGTCGAGCCTCCGCATTAAAAATCTTTATTTCAAATGAAAGCCCTGTTTTGGAACATTAGAGGTTTCGGTGCTAGGGGGAGCCATGATCAAATTAAGGACTTGGTGCGTGGGAATAACATTGATTTGGTTGGGCCGGTTGAAACCTTTAAAGAATCTTTTCCCCCCAATGAACTCTCTGCTATCGCGGGCATGGATAGATTTGATTGGCATGTGTTACCGGCTTCGGGCCATTCGGGAGATCCTAATTGGCTCTAAAATGGATGTATTCGATTCCGTAGCCTTTGATCATGGTGTCTTCTGGGCTAGTACGGTAGTTTGTCACAAATCCCTTAATATTTTGTGGGAAGTCATTGTGGTTTATGGTTCGGCTGATCACTCGCTTTCTTCCTTATTCTTGGACGAGCTGTCTGCTAAGATTCAGGCTTGCAATATACCGATAGTTATCGGTGGGTACTTCAACCTCCTTCATTTTCCTTCTGATAAAAGTAATGACAATTTCTCCTGGCCTCTGGCTAATGCCTTTAATGACTTTATTAGCACCAACGCCATCCGCGAGCTTCCTAGGGTTGGAGCCTGTTTCACTCGGTCTAACCATCAGGCCAACCCCATTAGATCAGTGCTTGATAGAGTTTTTATGTGCCCTAGTTGGGACTCTCTATTTCCCCGGGCCTCCCTTGTTGCGAAAAGTATAGTTGGCTCCGACCATACCCCTCTTGTTCTTGATGATGGGTTGCATCAAGATAGACCCCCTGCTAGGTTCCAATTTGATGCCTCTTGGCTACTTGTTAAAGGATTCAATGACCTGCTGGCCTCGAAGATTTCCCTACTTCTATCCTCAAATGCTCGTTCCTTTGGTCCTTTAGATGATTGGCACTCTTGCTCCTACAATTTGCACAAATTTCATAGAGGATGGTCCCGTAATCACGCTGCTAAGGAGCGGCGCTCGAAGGATCGCTTAAAATCTCAAATCTTGGCTCTTCACCGTGCGGCCGATTCCTCTGGGCTCTCTGATGATGGGTGGTCCCTGCGGTACAATCAGGCTGAAATTTACTGGCGCCAGCGGGGCACGCTTAACTAGACTCTGAAAGGGGATTCCCCCACGGCTTATTTTTTTGCTATTGCTAACGGTAGGAGGAGGCTGTGTGGTATTAACAGCCTGATCATTAATGGAGTGCGGTCTTCGGACCAGTCCGTGATCCTCTCCCATGTGGTGGAGTTCTTCTCTTCGTTATTAGGGGCCAAACCTCCATCAGGATTTTCCATTGCCCCAGCCTTGTGGGACCATAGTATGAACGTATCGGCCGAGGAGAATGCTGCGTTGATGGTACCCCTCTCTGATAAGGAGATTTGGGATGTGGTTAATTTTGCTAACCCGAATGCTGCTTCCGGGCCGGATGGCTTCTCGATCCCCTTCTTTCGGAAGTTTTGGCCTCAGTTGAGGCAGTTGGTTTGTAATGTTATCCAGGGGTTTTGTTTAGGGACTACTGATATATCTCGCCTTAATTATGCGGTGATCTCCCTGATTCCTAAAGTTAAAGGTGCTGAACTGATCTCCCAGTTTAGGCCTATTGTGTTGATCAATAACTTTGCTAAGTTTCCAGCTAACGGCTTTGCTAACCGCATTGATCATTCTGTTATGCTTTGAGGCCGTCTCGGGCCTGAAAATTAACTTCTCCAAAAGTGAGGTCCTGGTTACTGGTGTTGATGATGCGGAGGCCTTGAGAGTGGCTAGGTTGCTTAATTGTTCCCTGGGTTCCTTCCATTTCAAATATCCGGGCCTTCCCATCTCTCCTGTTGTGTTACATGCAAAGGACTTTGCTCCGGCTGTTTCTAAGGTGGGAAACAGGGTGCTTCCCTCGAGAGGTAGATACAACACCAATGCTGGCAAAGTTGCTCTGATTAACGCTTGCCTCTCCTCCCTCCCAATGTTTCTAATGGGCTTTTATCTGTTATCGGTTGGTATTCATGCCGGTTTTGACAAGCACAGGGGTGCATTTTATTAGAATGCTGCTGACAACAAACGGAAGTATAGGCTGGTTAAATGGAAGCTCATGTGTAGGCCTAAAAACCTTGGGGGGTTAGGCATTATTAACACGATGGACATGAAAAAGCGTCTGTTAATTAAATGGTGGTGGAAAATCATGACCAGTGGGGCCGGCTCCTTATGGTATTTCATTCTTAAGGCTAAATATTTTCCTCATTCTAGCCCGATGTTTGATGTGGCCCGGCGTGGATCTCAATTCTGGAAGGACCTTATTAAAGTCAGACCTCTGTTTCTGGTACATATTAAGTTTATTGTTGGTAACGGTACCTCGGTTCGCTTTTGGCGTGATTGGTGGTGTGGTGATTCGCCTTTGGCTGTTAGTTTCCCGGTCCTTTTTTCATATTGTCCTAACCCGGATATCTCCATCGCGGAGGTGGCGGCTAATAATTGGGACTTGGCCTTTCGTCGTTCCTTATCTCCTGAAGAGTTGGAAGACTGGCAAAGACTCTCTGCCTTTTTCCCCTTGCTCTCGGAGACACCGGATTCGGTTGTCTGGCCTCATTCTGCCTCTGGCCGGTTTTCAGTTAAATCTTTGTATACTAGGCTCATCGGAGGTGTCCCTTCAAATAGGTTTTCTTGCATTTGGAGGTCCAGAGTTTCTCCTAAGATTAAAATCTTCCTCTGGCAGGCCTTCAGAGGCCGTCTCCCCGCAGCTGACCAAATTCGTAGCGAAACGGGCCGGGCTCGGAGTTCTGTGCTCTTTGCGGTACCTTGGAAGACACAAACCATATCTTTTTTCATTGTGTGTTGGCTAAGCTGGTATGGAGTTGTGTCCGGTCTTGGCTTCAGGTTACTTGGAACCCCTCCTCCTTTCTTGATCTAAGAAACCTCGCCAGCTTGCTGGTTGGGGTCACTAAGAGGGTTTTCTGGGTAGGCTTGGGCACGATCTGCTGGTCTTTATGGACGATTAAGAACAAATTTACGATCGAACATTGTCTTCCCATCTAAGGCTGCTGACATTCTTTTCAAATCTTGTATATTCTTGCAGCAGTGGAGATCATTGACTAAGAAGGACGACCGGGGAGCGCTGAACCCGCTCATATCTAAAATTCGGGCCTCGGCGTCCTCTATATCCGGGCAGGATCCTGAAGTCTGACCTTGCATGTCGATGTTTCTTCGTCGTTGTTGGTGGATTTTCTTTCCTCTTTCCGGCCTGCGTGCCATGTCTGGCAGGTTGCCATGTACCCCTTAAACTTTCGTGATCCTGGTCCCTAGTTTCTGCTTCCGTGGATTATTTGCTGGTTTCGCCCTATGTTGGTGTTTGGGCTTGTGACTATGCCTTGTGGTTTTATTTATATAGTCGGGCTATGGCCTTTTCTCTAAAAAAAGAGCTGAGCAGAATTGTGAATTGTACTATAGATTGCAGTTAAGCCACTGCAAGGAACTGGGCAGATTTCAAGAGAACAGTGTGGGGATCAAGATCATTACTAAATGTACACGATAAAAAGCAGAGAACTGACTGACTACAGGAGGCTGTAAAGAAACAAAACAACACCATAACTTGATCCCGTCCAATAAAAAAGCTTTTTTTTTAGAACAAGTCTCCACTGCGCGAAACTGTAATAATTTAAGTGTCACGGGAGTACTACTATGAAACGGAACAACGTGGTGTGGTAACATCTGGCGAAGTGCTCCCTCCGTACCAAAATATTTGACGTTTTTCCAGTTTAAGTTGAACTGCAAAAACGTCTTATATTTTGATACAGAGGTAGTACAACTTTTCAGTCGTGAGTGAGGCTGGAAGTAAACGTGGTGTGGTAACATCTTGTGAAGCACATTTATCTATTGCCGTGAATTCAAATGTTGGGGAGGCACAATCCTTCTAGAGCATGTACAATGCACATGTTTTTTCTACTGTGAGTGCTAGAGAGAATCTTTTCTTTTTCTTTGCTGTATCAGAATTACTCCGTACTGATTTCCTTCATCTTTTTGCCTTCTCATTATACCCAGCTAGTACTACAGAAAAATGTCTTTTGCATTTGAGAACACAAATGTTCACATGAGTGCCTGTTGTGCAGCTAATTTTGCATGAAGCATATGTATAGGGATTTTCCATTTGAGAGAATGAGTTGTAAAAATATCTTCATCGCTAGCTCTGCTCTATTTTGAGACTCACTTGAATGCACTTTGCATCGCGTGTGTGTGCCCTTAGAAGTTCAAAGTGCAGTGCTTGTGTAACTGCAAGTCAGGAAAAAGGGAGCATTACGGGCTTGATTTTGTCACGCAAATAATGTTGGACAGTTTCTATTCCTATAAATTATCGTGCAAGTTTTAGTTATGAAGGCAAAACATGAAACTATAAGTAGACATCGGGAAAAGAAGTTTTTTACCTTTGGAACAATCCACTCTCGAGAAAGACTACGAAACCGCGCCGGCATTGGGATCTGGAATTAAAGAAAAGCTTTTCAATGTGACTATCTAAGAGAACAGTAGTTGGAACCGCTGACAACCCTCTATTTTCAATATGACAAGCCAATATAGATTTACAGTCAGTAAATGTTACCATTGTATTTTTGTTTTCCTCCAATATTTCAGACGATATGAAGTTGGATAAACAGATACACAAATTAGTATTCATATCCCACTCACTTAATTCGGTATCCAAGGGCAGAATATATAGACTCCCATACATCCCTTGTTATGAAAACGAAGTGTGCTATAGAATCATCTGCTAGGTGTGAACAACCATCCGGGAAACATTTATAAATCATTTGGCCCACGTGAGTACACAAGAGAATCATGCATGTGAACATTTAACTTGCATGTTTAGATATCAATCCCTTCCCTAGGAAATTTGGCTATGAACAGAGTGAATAGAAACATTGTGTTTGGTTTGAGGACAATGCAACAAATGTTCACAGAGATATATACCTCTTGCCGTATAGAAAAACAGGATTGAGAATAATTAGCCTAAACTGTATAGGAGGACCATTAAGTGAGGCTGGAATTATGAATGATACAACAGATTTGCCGGAACATCCACTGCATGCAACTGTCTTGCGAAGAAAGGAAACTGATGTAATGTCTTTGTCTGGCGATTGGCTAAGCAATGGTGAGCGGGGTTGAAATTTACACACGTGCTGAATGTGAAATTTACACACATCATTGCTCCAAGTTCAGACCACTGAAGATAAGAATGCATCTCTCTCAGCTGGTTAATTAATTTCCTAACATGCCACCATCTTCCTTAGCATCTTTTGCTATAGACAGAGTATACTAATTGGTACCAAATTTGGGGGAATGGTGAAGGAGATAAGCCACACTACAAAATATCTGAACATTTTTTAGTAAAGTTCACCAAAGCCGATAATAATCATGACACAACCTAGTACATTATTTGAAGCAAACACAATTTCCCTTTCCTGCATCATAAGGAGAAACATTCCAGACACCCCCAAACGGAACAAGTGTATTTCAGACATCGATGACACTCATAATATATAAATCAAGTCTATCATGCTAGTTAGCTAAACAGTATCCACATGTGTGCAATGTCATCTACTCTATAACTAAACAGACTAGAAAAAGTGGTTAAACACGAGCTGACACTGCTGGTGCAAACAGGACATAAAGCAGAGAAACAGGGCTCTCCTCTCGGGTGGCCGTCTCTGGTGGCAGCTTCCCACAAAGATGATAACGGCTAATTTGTGGAGCATTACAAACAAGGCAATACTATAAAGCCACAAGTAACCAAACTATAAATCTCAATCACACTTAGTCCGATGTAACTTGAACGCTGGTTCGGGAATAGCAGGGAACCAGGGCTGTAGAAGCAGAGGACTGACCGACCCACTGACAACCTAGTACATTATATGAAGCAAACACTATTACTTTTCCATTTCCATGCGGCATTCATCCTGTTTTTCTCCTGTAAAAATAATTTGAACAAGATAATTTGAAGCAAACACAATTTCCATTTCCTGCATTGTAAGGACAAACAGTCTAGACACCACAAACGGAACAAGTCTATCATGCTAGTTAGCTAAACAGTATCCTTGCAGTGTGATATACTCTACATCAGTTGATAACTAAACAGACTGGAAAAAGTGGTTAAACAGCAGCTGTCAGTGCTGGAGCTTCAGGTCAATTAATTGAACAAAAAGGTCACGGCCTGACATTAAGTAGCTTCCAGTACAGGCATATAAAGCAGAGGAGCATGGCTCTCTTCAAGGGCGGCCGTCTTCGGCGGGAGCTTCCCATAGCTACAGCGGCGGCCACTTTGTAGTGCAACATAAACAAAACAATACTATAAAGCCACAAGTAATCAAAAAATAAATCTCAATCACACTAAGTCTGATGTAACTTAAACGCTGGTTGAGGAATAGTAGGGGAAACAAGGCTGTAGAAGCAGAGGACTGACCGACCCACTGACTATAGGAGGTTGTTCTGTAAAGAAACAGGGTCAAAGAAGCTAGTACTGATAGTGGTCTTTGTGTTGGCATTTAACTAACTGCTAACTATAGGAGGTTGTTCTGTAAAGAAACAGGGTCAAAGAAGCTAGTACTGATAGTGGTCTTTGTGTTGGCATTTAATCTCTGATGTAACTTAAACGCTGGTTGAGGAATTGTGGTGATTAAGTCTAATCTTTGGCTTTAATCACTACTCCCTCCGTTCCTAAATATTTGTCTTTTTAGAGATTTCAAATGACTACCACATACGGATGTATATAGACATATTTTAGGGTGTAGATCCATTCATTTTGCTCCGTATGTAGTCACTTGTTGAAATCTCTAGAAAGACAAATATTTAGGAACGGAGGGAGTAGTTTTTAGTTGGCTTAATTCCTGGAACTAGTACTGATAGTGGTCTTTGTGTTGGCATTTAACTAACTGCTAATTGTGGTGGCTTCTTGATTGGGTCCTTGGCTGGTTCTCTCTTTTGGCTCTTTGGTATTGGTTTACTCTATTTGGCTTTCTAATTAAGATCACTTTGAAAATCAGGATCTTAACTAAGATTATCTTGATCTCAAGTACTGGTTCCTACAGCATTGCATTTCACCAAGTGAAATGCTACATTTCTACTCCTAACCCATTCTCTCTTTCTTAGTGTTTTTGTTATGCAGGTTGGAAGAAAAGAAGAAGATCCAGAGAAGATCTTAGTAATAAGATAGTTTTTAGGAAAATAGATATTTAGTTTTAGATCATTCCTTGTAATATTTGTTGGATATGTGTTCATGGATATGTGTTGGATATATATGTATTCATGACTATATATTGATAACATGTGTTGGATATATATGTGTTCATGAGTATTGGTAATATGTGTTGGATATGCTATATTGCCATGTGTGTGTGTGTGTGTGTGTGTGTGTGTTTGATTTTTTATGAAAATGAATTGATATAAGAAGAAACAAAATTAATGCCTATTTGGTCTCTTTGCCATCTGCCAACAAATGGCAAAGAGCCTGCAACATTTGCCGTCTGTCAGCAGATGGCAAAGAGCCATGCCCTTTGCCGTCTGCCACTGATGGCAAAGGCCTCTTTGCCGTCCGCTGCAAAAAACAGACGGCAAAGAAGGCCTTTGCCGTCCCTTTCTTTGCCGGAGCCCTTTGCCGTCCATGGCAGACGGCAAAGCCCTTTGCCGTCCGCTATGGCAGACGGCAAAGTATCAGATTCCTGTAGTGAGAAAAGAAGAACAAAAGTGACATGAGGTGTAACAAAATAGGAAAGCTGATATTAGGCCATGATGTGAGTTCAGGCCTTGGATCGCAGAAGGAACATACGTAACAAAGTAGGCGCGCTAAGCACCCCACGATCCACACAATGTGCTTGCCATCATACATACTATAAATTGAGATGTTTGACTTTGAAAATCATCCGCAACCTGAACCTGCATGTTACAACTTACAACACTACACTACTGAACATGTCGGTATGCTTCAGGCTAAACAATACTGAGCTCATAGGTAAATTTAACGAAGCTAATTAAATGAAGAATGAAACAGAGCGAAACAGACTTTTTTTCACACGATCGTGCAAGTCGATGAATGGGTGAGGATGGTTGACGTCTCGCACACGCCGACTACATGAACAGCTAGAGACACGGAGCTTGGGCAACCCCTTGGAGGGACCAAAGCAGACAGCCTTGGTGTTGCTGGCCTCCGTCGGCATATCAAAAAAGCGCGATGCTTCCAGTGACGCTACCCACAAACTAGGCTTTTGCGTGGCCTCTCTTTCTGCTCCCCTCATCCAGAAACGAGCCACGGGTGGTCATCACCGTGACCTTGGACTCCAGCGTTGGCCAAGAGCTCTAAAAGGTCGAATGGGGCCGTCGGCATGAGCTCTGGCTCTACAAAGAGGGAGTGTTGGGGACGATGGACTCGTACTGCTGAGGACAAACATTGGGAGATGGATTAGGCGGGAGAGGATACATATGTATATTTGTTTTCCTCCAATATTTTAGATAGACTGCAGCTGGAAACATATGTCATTCACTTTTTCACACCCTACGAGAGTGGACTATATATAGTCCTTTTAGGAAATATATAAATGAACTGTGAGCATGGGATATGTCTTGAGCAAGCCACTCAAAAATGTTCACGAATTTAACAAGTTCACAGATTTAAGAAAAGATTCACAATGTAAAAATAGTTCATGATTACTTTTAAAAACAGAATGGAAAAAGAAGAATTAATAGAGAGAAGAATACAAAAAAAGAAGAAAAATCACTGTTTATTCCTGGATGTTAATTTTAAATCTCCCTAGTCTTGAAGCAGACAAAATCACTGTTTTAAAAAGAATGTCAACAAGTTAGAGGCCAGTGTCCCCACTATGCGCCAATGTGATTGTGAGTCTATCAGCTTCTGCTAAACATGACCATATGGAGTTGACAAACGTGAGGCTTTTTCCCAACTTTCACTTAACATGGAAAAGCATATAGGAATGTAAAAGCCGTGTCTTGTGATCATGGCCACTGCTGCATTGTTCATAACATAAAACAGATCCCAAACAGCAACTTTCCATTGCTAATTGAAACAGCTCAAACAGATCACAAACTAATTGCTCACTGCATCTTTAGTTTCTTCTTCGCCTTCACCAGCTAGCCAAACCTTTCTCTTCCAGTGACACCAAAAATCAGTTTCCATCTCGTAATCACACGGGTGGGATAACACCTGCACAACAACCCATGTACATAATGTCCACAGGTGTGGGCAGCAACATGTTAATCAGCATGTTCTTTTTTATTACTCAAGCATCTAGCATCCTCTGGAAAGAAATATAAGAGCATTTAAATCACTACTTTAGTGATCTAAATGCTCTTATATTTCTTTACGAAGGGAGTACTAGCTACTGTTGACTTGAAACTGTATCCACATGACGCATATAATTCGATCTGCTCTACCGAAGTGGATGCTAAGCTACCAACAAAGGAGGAGGTGCTTCAGGTTAGTTAACTGAATAAGCAGGGTAATAGTACATGCATACCAGAGAAATAGGGGTCTCGGTGGCGATGGTCGCTTCCCATGGCGACAGCGACGGACTTTGTGGAGCATTAGAGGAGGCAGCAGAGGTAACAAACACTAAAAAAATAGAACAAAAGAAATATGTAGATGAATAGTTGATGGCTTGATTCAGCTTTGGTAATATGTGACAAGCAAACTGTTACACGCATTGGAGTTTTGATCCATCACTCACCGTACATAACCAGTAACCGGGTCGTTAGCGGGGCGCCACGATTGGCTTGGCAACCGGCAAGGAAGCATGGTTTTGCTACAAATATGGAGACTCATACGTACATCTCATCGGCAGGCTTTGTCAACTTAAGCGGAACAGCAGGACGTCCATGTGCCGGAGTAGGAAGATAATTCTGACCACCACCACAGCTTAGCAACATCAGAACCGAACAACAACAACCTGTTACTCCCAATCAGAGAATGATATGCAGCTCATCCCACCTCAGCTGTCAAAATTACTGCAGCAGGTCAATTCTGGAGTTTAACACAAAGTATCTGAACAAGTTACAGCCCAATCTCTGAACCAGTAAACGACACTGAAACTAGATATATACTAGTAGCTCACAACATGTACCAAACCTGGGAATTAAGCTAGCTACCAGCAGAGCAGGAGGAGCCTAATTCCTAAGTAACATGAATCTCGGGTGAAGGCCATTACCAATAATAACACTAGTCTGTAAAAGTAGAGAAGTGCCGGATTGACTACAGGAGGCCCTAAAGAAACATACAGTAAGAGAAAGTAAATCCTTCAAACAGAAGCTGCACCAAAAGTAATCAAAGGAAAGGACACAAAATCTTACATAACACTCCCTCCGTCCAGAAGTAGCTGTCGCTCAAACGGATGTATCTGATCATCCGTCCATTGCTTCTTCATTCAAGTGCATACTGAGCAGGATCTTTCGGTTCCTGCTGCAACACCCATCGTAAGCAGCAGCCACCAAGTTATTCAGATATCTGCAACACTATACTGGCTACAGAGATCACTGGAAAAAGGAAAGGGATGTGATTCGGCGATCCCGCTCGACTCTGACGCTGAGTACTCACCCTACACCACAGGCACCACAATTCTCGATCTAGAGCAACTTGTAGCACAGTTCCGATAACTAAATAAACGATGCTGAAACTACAGCAGAGCAATAGTTCACAAATTCTGAAACTAAAATATCCATTCCTCCACAGGCAAACATAGAGTTTTGCAGCAGAGCAGAGCAATTCAACTGTCGATCTTGATAAGTTTCTCAACTGCACATACAGGGCCGTCGCATTCAACAAGTGCCGGCCTCACTAACACATGCTGCTGCTGCTTAACCATCTTACTTATGAATGAGAAATGCCTCTCATACAGACGATGAAACTGCTGCTTAACTGTCTGTATATTACATCTGCATAATCCAGAGATGGTGACACGCATCCCACGCCTCACTATATGTCTGTAAAACTCGTGTCAAGCAAGCAGTGCCAGAAAGGTTTGCACTTGATCTGGAAAAAGGCATCGGAGCAAATAAACGAAATCACAGTTTAAATATTAGTACCATTTGAACAAGATAACAAGATAAAGGTCAGAGTTTAACCGAGCAGATAACAATCATGAGTTCGTGATATAAATGGGTACAATTTCTGAAGCAAAATAAAAATAAACTACCATGCCCTTTCTACGTTGTTTCTTCCCTGTTTTCCTTGCTTGGCTGGGCAGCAGCAAACCAGAACAAAGATGAGATGGCCTCGGTCTAGGATGTTGATTCAGAGATGCGCGAGTCGATGCCAAGCAGATAAAGCCACAGGTGAAAAAGTTTCTTGAACAAGTTAAAGGCCAGTGTCTTCTCAGTTAACTAAGCAAAGCAAAGACAGATGGATACATATAGATAGCTCACAGAGAGAGAAGCCATACGCACCGTGGTGGCAGAGAGCGAGAAGCTGCAGAAGAAGGAGGCGACGATGCGCAAGGAGCTCACCAAGAGGGCCAAGGAGCTGCACGACAAGGAGTTCAAGCTGCCCTACCAGAACCCCTCGCCGTGCACCGACGAGAGGGCCGGCTGCGCCGAGTGCTACAGGAGCAACGTGCAGGACCCGCTCAAGTGTGCCGAGGCGGTCAAGAGGTTCGAGGCGTGCGTTCGCATGGCGAGGCGGGGCGGTGCCGCCATGGGAGCTGCTCAGTAGTAGCAATTGGAGAGGGGTTGCGAGTCGGAGCGAGTGAGCGAAGTGTCGAGCACACGATTTTGCTTCTGTCGGGATGATTGATTGAATAACCTGCCTGGATTTTTGTTCGGTGAGACCTTAAACACCAACAGTTGTAGATTAATTCTGGTAACGGATTGCTACCGGTGTTGGCAAGAAGAGACCATGAGTGCCCTTGAATTTACGAGCGTGGCTCCATGTTACTTGCATACTACAAAATGAAGCATGAATTTGCAGGGTTCAAAATTGATGTTTACTACATACATTGTGCTGCGAAATTTGCAGAATTCCTTGGATTTTAGCTCGTTTGAGTTTGAATAACCATTGCAGGCCTCGACGGCGGCACGGTTCAGTTGTAGAAGCAATACAAGAAAGTCAGGGATTAGGCCTATCATCATATCCAAGAAAAGCCACAGTTGAAAAACTTTATTGAACAGGTTAACTAATAAACAAAGCAAAACAGATAAACACGTAGATAGCACACACACACACATGTGACAATATTATCCTAAACTTGTACTGAACCGAGGAGATTCGTTTGATTTGCATTACAAAAATCTGTCTTGTACATGCCCTTTCTGCCTTGTTTACTCCTGGATGGAGTGCCGGAGTTTCTTGGCTTCTCGACTGGCCTGCCTCCACTCTTGAACCAGCCTTGGTATTTCGTTCCATGTCTTCGGTTTAAACGCTCTTACTGCACATATCACAAATGACGTCAGAACAATAAAATAATGGACAACAGACGTGCTGGCGTGGTAGATTTTATGGAATGGATGATTGCATCTGTTTGTTAAATGTGGCAAACATACAAGGACGTGCTGCAAGCATACCTTCATAACGGGCATCTAGTTCTTTTTCATTGTCATCCATGCCGCCCAGTTGCTGCTGCAGGCATCTAGGGAGCTTCTTTATAGCACGACAGCATGCAATTCGAAGAAACAAGAGAGACCTGTATACTTGCGGCTCATTCGGCAGGGATGCCAGGGTACTGCAGTTTTCAAGATCAAGGTATTCCAGCAATGGGGGGTGCTCTTCCGACAGACACTCCAACGATGTCAACCCACTATTGCCAATAATGCGCAGTAGCTTGAGGGGTGCAGGCAGACGGAGAGTCCCACCCAACATGCCAGCACAGTCCCATATTGATAGATATTCGAGATGGGGAGGAAGTAAATGCTCTCTTGCAGTTGGTGCTGTTGCTGCTGGTGGCTCTGGCATGATAGGACTTCTGCTTCTGGAGGTAGTGGCTTCTGGTTTCTGGAGCCCACCCGGCTGACATGATAGGACTTGAATGCTATTGCAGCCAACAATATATATGGTCTTTAAGGATGGAGGAAGACTTAGAACTGCTTGTAAGCTTTCACATCCAACTAAACCTAGAGATTCTAGGCATGGACAAAAGTGATTCATGGGTGAGGATGGCAACTCTGATACAGCTGCACACATGATTGCCTCATTGCAAGAAGACCCCTGGACTAACTCTGAAATGCCCTGCTGCTTGCCGAATATGGACTCGAGCTTAATGCACCTATCAATAACCATGCTCTTGAGAGATGCCGGGACGTTGAACATCTCTACTAAACTTGGGCAGTTTTCTAAGCAAAGAGACTCCAGACCTCTCAGGTGCTGACTCCTTTCGGACGCCAATGGCTCAAGAGGAGCTTGTGCATATCCAGTCAGATTTTCGCAGTTTGTAATCGCTAATCTCCTCAAGGATACCAAGCTTTGGAACACTTTCTCTGGCCAGTGGACGAGCACATCACATCTATTAATTTTCAAATTTCCAAGGTGTACAAAATAGTCCCACGGCTCTAGTGCACCTGGTCCAAAGAATGAGTTGCAGCATCCTAACTCCACAACTGTAAGAGGGGATTTCTGGTTCCATTTCTCTTTGCTGTCCACAGGTACAATTGAAGTGCATTCAGCCTCTGATGATGTTTCTCTGTATTCTAGATTCAATATCAGTTTGGTCAGTGAAGACAAGTATCTGTCTACAAAATGGAACATCTCTTGCTTGCCATCTTCAATTTCTAATGCACCGAGATTTGGTGCTTCAGGCAATGCTACCAGTTTTGGGCATTTCTGGACTGACAATTTCTCAAGCTGAGGAAACAATGTACCTTCGACTGCATCCCATCTCTGAAAGCTCCCCAAGCATTTCATTTTAAGCACCTTTAAGGCAGGAAACGCTGAGCGTACCAATCTATAACCACCTCCACTACATGGTTCTTGAAGCATTGGTGCTTCAGGTAAATTTATCAGCTTTGGGCATTTCTCAATTGACAGTTCCTCTAGACAAGGAAACAATATCTGTTCTCCTTGAGTCTCTTCGACTGCATCCCATCTCTGAAAGCTCTCCAAATCTTCCATTTTGAGTACCTTTAGGGTAGGAAACGCTGAGCGTACCAATGTATAGCCACCTTCACCACACGGCCCTTGCAGCAATGGTGCTTCAGGTAATGCTACCAACTTTCCACAATTACTAATAAACAGCTTCTCAAGCACAGGAAATATTGCCTGTTCTTCTTGCCTCTCATCTATTTCCCACCATCTCTCAAAACCCAACAAATGTTCTAGCATAAGCACCTTCAGTTTTGGAAAAGTGAAGATTGCACTGCATCTGAACAAAATTTGCAATCCTTCACAATGAAAAAGATGGATCTCAACCATGTTTTGCAGCATACCCATGCACTCTCCTCCATAGGAATATATCTTCAGAACCTGCAGCCCGCCATGAGGTTCGAACTTGTCGAGCACCTTGCTGTCGCCAACCTCAGTCCATCTTAATGTCAGTTCACTGAGATCCTTCTTGTTTCCAAGGTTTGCCACTTTTGCTTCTGCTTCTATAACATTCTCTATCTGACATAGCTCTAGCTGACCACCAAGGTTTAAACCCTGCAGCTGTGCAACATCACTGCAATCAGGGCTTGTAGCTGCTGCTACAAAACATGTAAGTGTCTGCAGGTCTGTGAGTTCTCCGAGTTCTGGAGGCATGCTCTTCAACTTTGGACATCCATGAGTGTAGAGGTGACGGAGGGAAGTCATATACTTCATTTGTCTCGGAAGTCGATCAAGATAACCGCAGTTAGAAAGGTCCAACACTTGCAGGCTATAGAGAATGCTTATATCTTCAGGAAGTGCTTTGATATTACTGTATGAGAGATCAAGGTACCTCAGGTGATGCAGATGCTTTGGTTTCAGTGGAAATGATTCTGTGTCTCTGATATAGAGCTCCAAGGCATGCAAAGAGCTATATTTTGATAGATGCTTCAATGAGCTTTGCATAGGACTATCGCATAACAGTGTTTGAATGGCAGGGGATTTTTTCTCCAAAGCATCATTCAAAATACCTTCTGTTTCTTTACATGACAAGAACAAATGCCGAGCAGTATCCAAAGCCACTCGATTTGATTTGGTTCCTTAATTGCAACGACACATTCCTTTCCCATAACAGACATCGCAATATCATGCATAAGATCATGGATTTTGCATGTAGTTCTGAAACAATACTCCTGTTGCCTTTAAATTCCTCTATGTCCAGAAAGAATGACCTTGATGCTAGCTCACTGAAAATATGTTTTCCAATGGTTTCAAGACTATCTTCCTCCTGTTCTGGGATAAAGCCATTTGCGATCCATAGTTGGATAAGCTTCTCCACATTAATCTTGTAATCCTTGGGAAATATGGCACAGAAAGCAAAGCATTGCTTCATGTGTGCTGGCAAATCGTTGTAGCTAAGCTTGAGAATTGGCAAAATTCCAGTTTCCTCAGTGCAGATACTGCTTCTAGATGATACAGCCTTCCATTCTTTCACGCTGGTCTTGGTACGAAGTACAGATCCCAGTGCAGTTGCAGCTAAAGGAGAGCCACGACATCTCTTCACAATCTCACCAACCATCTCGAGTAGCTTAGGAGGCTTTTCATTCTCTGAACTGAATGCTCTATCCACAATAATTTCCTTTATGAAGTCATCCTTCAAAACATTGAGATTGTAGGTTCTATCTGCACCCATAATTTCAGCAACTTGTTTATCACGGGTTGTTGTCAACACTGCACTACCACGCCACCATGCTGAAGACAGACCTTCAGCCTTTCCCACTTATGGACCTCTCTGTTCCAGACATCATCCAATACAAGGAGATACCTCTGCCCGCTGACCAGTTTTTGAAGTCTATCCAGTGCTGGTTTGTCTGTATCATCATTTTTCTTGGGGGATGCTTCAACTATACTCTTAGCCACCGAATTGACATCGAAGGTATCAGAGACGCAGACCCAGAGCTTCAACGGAAAATGCTTCTGAATTTCAGGTTCATTGTATATGAGTTGCGCTAATGTGGTCTTGCCAAGGCCCCCCATTCCAACAATGGGAACCACTGCGAGATCTGCATTGCTAGCTTCACCAAGTAGTATGTCAACAATATTATTCTTATCTTCATGTCTGGATCTGCTGGCAATTTCTTGCGGGTCAATGATGACATAATCTGTCTGTCTCCACTCCTTGGACACTGGTGTCTGCCTCAACTGATTGGACACCAACAATGTTTGCCTCAACCCAAAGTCATGCATCTCTGCAATGAGAACATTGATATCCTCCAGAATCCTGCAAAGCTTGCTACCCATTCTGTGACGGAACACAACACGGTTGTGAGTAGGGAAGAGTTTTATCACATCAAATCCAAGCTTTTTGTAGTGTCCATTCTTCCTGGCTTCACGGCGAAGTGCTTCGTATTTGAATTCATCGAAGACTTCATTTGCCTCATAGGCTACTCTCTTGAGCTCCTGGAGCCAGGCTTTGGCCCCTTCCCTGTTGGCCGTCGCCTGCTCCTCGGCGTCAGTGATGACGTCCAGGATGATAGGAAGCCTGCGTTTCAGAATCATGTGCTGCTTCTCCATTCCCTCCATCACATTGTACTGGTCGAGCAGATAGCTGGATGCCTTGTCCCTCAGCATGGCAACCAGTGGCCGGAGCGCCATGGTGACCACCAGCTCCGCCATGGGAACTCTGGGAAGGAACTCCTCAAACACAGGTGCACTGCAGAAATTAATGAAGAAGAGAATGGTGTGAGCAAGGCGTTTATAAGTAGAGCCTGGGATCTGTTCTTCAACAAATTACAAGTCAAATCCAATCTTACAGCCATAGTTACCTTCACGAGCTTGCCCCTGATCAGCACCCAGGACCAGCAACACAGCAGCAGCGAGGAAGACGTGTTTTTCACAGGCACGTCGGCGCCAGCTCCAGCATTGTATCGGCGGTAGCAGCAGCAGAAGCAGATTCAGAGCCCTTCCCGGTGCCGGCGACACGGCACAGAAGCAAGAGGCGACTGTGGTGAAGTTATGGTGGCCGGCGCCGAACGGATACGTGGGCGGGGCTGTAGGCAGGCTCTAGTCCGAGGAATGGGAGTTCAGAGATTTTTGTGAGATCTTGAAGCTTTTGGATGCCTGAGTTGAGAAGAGAATGTTGTGAGCAGGACGAGTATAGTGCTTGAGCTGTGCAATACACAACGGTCGTATGTAGCCTGAGATCTGTTCGCGAACCAAACATGAGACAAAAAAATATTTAATCTTGCCACTAGCGATGCAGGCTTTAATAAAGCAATCAAATGGCTATACCGAGGCGCCGACAGCCGCCTGAGACAGCGTGCACCGCCATTACAAAACGTCCGCTTGCAGCTAAGAAAATAATTTTGTTTCAGATACGTTTGAAGCATCATGTGAGCAGGCAGGAAAATAATTTTGTTTCAGATGCTACGTTTGGTGCATCACGTGAGCAGTCACATGCTTGTCACCCAATACAAGGAAGAAAGTGTTTAATTTTTCAGTTTCGTCAGTCATGACATTGGTTTTGTGGATTACATGCGTGCTACCAACGGCATGCCATCAGCATCAGCATCAGCACCCAGTTGGTCGCACCTATTTACAAGCTGTGCGCTAAATCTGTTGCGCCATTGGTTTCCTCTTATCATCAAGGCTCCATCCGCTTGGATTTTGTAGCTATATTATCTCTTTTGTTCACTCTGAAGTGTATCGAAAATATTTTACCTGAATACTTACAATCTACGTACAACGGTTGTATACGACCTGAGATCTGTTCTCGAGCCAATAATAACGAGAACCATGTTTAATCTTGCCATTTACGATGCAGGCTCTAATAAAGTAATTCAATGGCCACACCGAGGCAGGTACAGACAGTCATCTGAGACAGTGTGCACAGCCATTACAAAATGTCCACTAGCAGGTAGGAAGATAATTATATTTCAAGTATGTTTGATGCATCACATGAGCAGCCACATGCTTGTCACCCAATACGAGGAATAAAGTGGTTCATTTTGCATTCTCGTCAGTCATGGCACTTGTTTACGCGTTACAAGGTGTGCTACCAATACCATGCCATCAGCTGCAAGTTGATCCCACTTATTTGCAAGCTGTGCTGTAAAATCTATTGAACCATTAGCTACCATTTGCAGGTTTCCTTTTGAGATACCAATTATACAGACTAGAAATAACAAGAGCTAAAATAAATTCTAACAGATGCAGAAACAGATTTGAACAGAGCGGAGATCTGGGGGCAGGAAGTGAAGGGGAAGGGGAACGAGTGAGTACCTACCTTGAGCAGGAGGCGGTATGGGGGTCTTGGAGGCCGACGTCGCCGTAGGGGAAGAAGGGGTGCTCTTCAATGGTGTTGTTCCCGCCGCCGCCACAATGGTCCCACAGATACCGGTGGTCCGGCCGGACTAAGGGTGGTGGTGGTGGCGGCTGGCCTCAGAGACCTCGGGAAAAAGGATGACAGAAGATTTATTTTTTTAGGGAAAAAACAGAGAAAATGCAAACCGGCAAAGTGTAGGTGGGCTGGACTTATGATTCGAAGGCCTAGAAAATCCATTATTGCAAGACAGTGAAAACCGGCCTAAGGAGCCTTATGGAATACTTTTTATCAGCTTAACGAGTTCAGCTTGACTAACCAAAATCAGATGAAGCCTAACTTTGTAACCATACAACGGAAGCAACAAAAATAAAGACAAAGTGACTAAAACAATAGTGATGTTAGAAGATAAATTCCAGTGCCCTTTATTGATCACTGCCTATGACCATATAAATGAGGTCAGGTACTCTGTCCGCTCCAACATGCCTATAGAAAGCACATTTGCTCCGATGCACATATGAAATGTGACAGTACAAAACAGAAGAAGGACTGACATTATACAGATGATCAGATGATATAACTTACTTGGATATCGCTCCAGTACACCGAGCGGATGAACTTTCCAGGATCTTTCTCCTCAGACATCAAACAACCGTACAAACAGTTAGGATTAAATGTAGAACTTTAATCTGTTGGCACATCAAACAAAATTAGAAACAGTTAACAATAGCACTGATGAGATTACATGCAGTATCATTTTAATTGGAAAGAAATATTCCTTACGAGATCAGACAGCGCCATACACATTGCCAAATAAGCAAGGTGGTTGGCATTACCGATGCAGGTTTTAAATCAATCAAATGGCCAAACCGAGGCACTCTAATTACAAACCGTCCACTTGAAGGTAGGAAAATAGATTATGTATTTATTGCAAGTAGAGCACTACATTATGTAATTATGTCAGAACATCCAAAGCAGCTTCTCGAACGGATGCGTGGGTGGGGCTGTAGGCAGGCTCTAGTCCGACCAATGGGAGTTTGTAGATTCTTGTGAGACCTTGAAGCTTTTGGATGCCTGCGTTGAGAAGAGAAATGTTGTGAGCGGGACGAGTATAGTGCTTGAGCTCTCCAATATACAACGGTGGTATGTACGTAGGCTGAGATCTGTTCTCGATCAAATGACTGCAAAAATATTTAATTTTGCCATTAGCGATGCAGGCTTTAATAAAGTAATCAAAGTGGCCACACCGAGGCGCAGACAGGCATTTGAGACAGCGTGCACTGCCATTACAAAACGCCCACTTGCAGGCAGCAAGATAATATGCATCACGTGAGCAGTGATATGCTTGTCACCCAATACAAGGGGGGAAAAGGTGATTGGTTTTTCATTTTCGTCGGTCATGACACGGGGTTCATGGCCTTGACATCTACAAGCGTGCTACTACCAATGCCTTGCCATCAGCATCAGCACCCAGTTGGTGGCACTTATTTACAAGTTGTGCTGTGAATCCATTGCATCATTTGCTTCTTCTTAGGAGTAGCATCAACGTTCCATCCGCTTGGATTGAACGTATTTGCAATTGAATCCACTTTTTTTTCGTTAATCTAGAATTTATTGATATATTTTAGCCGGATGTTTACAGTATACAATTGTTGTATACAGCGTCAGATCTGTTCTCGGGCCAATCACAAGAAGAATATTTAACCTGGGCACTGGCACCGACAGCCATCTGAGACGGCGTGCACCGCCATTACAAAACGTCCACTTGCAGGCAGGCAGGCAGGCAGGAAGATAATTTTGTTTCAGATCAGATACTACGGTTGATGCATCACGTGAGCAGTCACATGCTTGTCACCGAATACAAGGAAGAAAGTGTTTAATTTTTCATTTTCGTCAGTCATGACATTTGTTTTGCAAGTTGTGCTGCCTGTAAATCTACTGAACCAATTATACATACAGACTTAGACTAGCTAGAAATAGCAGCAGCAAATGAAGATGCAGAAGCAGATTTGAAGAGAGCTAGCGGGCAGCAGGTGAAGGGGAAGGGGAACGAGTGAAGAGTACCTGCATATTCCAACACAGGCCGGGATGGGGTCTTGGAGGCCGGCGTCGCCGTCGTTGTTGCCCGCCGCCGCGCTGGGCCTGCTGACGACGGAGGTCGCCGCCGCCATGGACGGAAGGAGGGAGGGAGGGAGGGACGGGCGGCGAGCAGCGCTGGTGGTGAGTGGGAGACTCGCTGCGCCACTGCCAGCTGCCGCAGCAGGAGGCGGTCGGGGGCGGCCGGCCAGCCTCGGTGACATGACATCGGCGGCGAAGAGGAAGGAGATGCACACCGGCAGAGTCTGGGTGGGCCGGGCTTACGATTTGGGGGCCTCAGTAAATAGATCCCGGGACACTTTATGTTGGGCTTAATCCCTCAAAAAGAATATTATGTTGGGCTTAGGGCACCTCCAACGCCGACCCTCAAAGTACGGAAGTGTTTTGCCATCCAACACGGTCCTGTAGGCCGTCCAAACGCACTTTCTCCCGCAAACGGGAGACAAACGTGAGGCTTTGCGGGCGTTATAACCGCTCCCACGCCCACTTCTGACCACTCTGATCCACCCAAAACCCTTCCCCCTCGCCCGTGTGGGTTCCCGCCCGGCGCCAACTGACCGCATTCATGCCGTTGTAGAGCAGCCGCTCTGCGTTGATGCCGGTCCAGAGCGGACGCGACCTCTCATTGGCCCCGGCATTGAAGCAGCGTGCCGGCCGCGAGGGCGCCGCCCGCGATGCATCCACCTTGTCTGCGCTTGTTGAATGCCGGAGACACATTACTGGACAGGACGGGACGAATATCTACCATGCCCGTTCAATGCCCCGTCTGTCTGTATGCCGCCATTAAGCAGGCTCGCATGCCGAGAAAACCACTCCGACGTCGCGCATTGATGCACTCGATTAACTCCACGCCACACCACAAACCGCTCCACATTCTCCTCCCTTGCACCACATCCGCCATGACTGCAAGCTGCAAAGCTCTATGGGAGAGCCTTTCGCCGTTGATGAAGCACGAGGTGGCCAGCCTTGCGAACGCCAAGCAGAGCCGTCGTGCCACGTGAATCAAGTACGACATGCCGGCCAGCTCGCCCGAGGTCTCCGACAACAATGACGACGACCCCACGATGGAGATGGGCTCCGACAACACTGCACCAGAGTCCTCGCCTGTCCATGCCGGCTTCACAATGGAGCAGGCGCACTTCAACACTGCCAAGGTGGAGGAGCAGCTTGCGCCGGCGCCTGTGACAGCATTCTAGCAGGATCTCGAGCATCATCGGTTGGCAGAGGGCCAAATAGACGGCGAGCGCGTGAGCGAGGAGCCCGTGGCAGCCATGGCCGCGGTGAAACCCAACTTCGTCGCAGAGCAGCATGCGATCTATGAGGCCCTCCGTGCTCAAGCTGTCGCTTGACAAGAACAAGGGACCGTAGAGGCGCAACTACAGGTGATCGCGGACAACACCACCGCCAACCACGCGTCCTACGCGCCACCGTCAAACTTTTGGGCGGGCCAGTGGCATGACGTCAACGCTAGTGCCTCCATTTCCATCGTGGACCTCACGTCCACCAGCGACGGGCAAGGTGCGGACTCCTCCGAGAATGAGTATGGCACGAGAGACGGCGGGGCCTGGTGTCCCCCATGTGGGTCGGTCAATCTCCCGTGTTCTACTCTTTTCCTCGCCGGGTACCACACCTTCACTTCATGAGTCTTATCGTCGGCGCTCATGGAGACGATGGCGATGGAGGACTTGGTAGCAGGAAAGGAAAAACATCGGCTTCGACACCCAACTCCGCCATAGTGCAGGTTTAGGTCCGCTCCCCTTCCTTTTAAATGAAAACTATCCGGATTGTAATGAAGTCCGGTTTGCATGAATATCATCTGGATTACATGTATTTCATCCGGTCTGTTGAAAAAATGTTCGAAATGTGTGCAGGCAATGTTGGATGGCAGCCTCTGGCATCAATGTCCGCGGACAGGGTCTGTCCGTGAACAGATGCCGGAGCAAATTTGACGGTGCGTTGGAGATGCCCTTACTCGCTCTCATGTTTTTTTCCTGTTCAAGAAAATAATCATGTTTTTCTTTCTTTCATTCATGATCTCTTTGGATCTGCAGTGTACAACTCTCGGACAACATGGAAGTTATCGGGAACGCTGAATAGGGGTAGATGTGCCCTGTTTTATATCTCGAATTCCACTACATCTCGGACCCCCACTACACCAGAATTAATTAGCATATGTGACGTGGTAGATGTGCTCATGTGCACCCTATCCAGCATCGAATAGCCAGTTCTAGAAATTGTCAGCGCTGAAGTTCTAAGCTTTTCCCTTGAAGCTTTATATTTTTTATTTGGTACAAGTTCATACTTGATTTTTCTAGAGTACCCACCGAACTATATTAGGGATTCAGTATAATATAGACTAAATACTAACGCCAATAAGCCAAACATGATGGCCAAGATCACTCTGCAACTAGCTAACGAACGCACCTCCTTATTACAGAGCCGGTTCTCATAACAAGCAGGAGGCCTCATCCGCTTCCTTGAATTTTTGTAGGGGAATGGACGAACTTCATTCATTAACGTTCGTGAATGGGATACACACATAGGGGGGAGGGGGAGAGGGGTTGTAGACAGCCAGCCAGCCTATGCGCCTCCGCATTTGATCCCAACCGTTCATGAGAGAATACACTCTTAAGAAAAGTATTCCTCCCACCTCCAATCTCCTTTATCATCATGGCATAATTATGTCCCATATATTAATCGATGTTTATGTCCTTGATTTTTTAGGCAAATTTATCTACTAGATATGAGCCCCCAATTTGACATCGTTGAATAGCACAGAGCGACGGATACGGGCCGGTTGACGATGGCATGCATGGAGCGCTCCACTCTATAGCTATTTTCTTATATTTTATCCTTCGGTTTTCCAACCAATTTTCCTCTAAAAACGGCTGCTGGATTATTTTTACAGATTAAAAAAATGATAAAAAATTTATTTAGGAACTAAGAAAATGTTCTCCAATTTGAAATATATTTATTAAATTCAAATTATGTTCATTTATTTGTAAAATGCTAATGAACGGTTAAAAATCATGAATTTCAAAATGTTCCATAATTTTGAAAACATTCATTAATTTTAAAAATATCAATTTAAAAACAAAACGAAACTAACGTTCCAAATTAAAAGGAAATACAGAGAATAAAACAGAAGAAAACTAAAGAAAAAACCACCTAAAACACAAAAGGAAAAAAAACCATCACCTTGAAAAACCAGAATAACCCAAACAAAACTGTCGGAAAAGAAAACCGCCCAAGACCATTACCATAAAAAGGCATCCACTGGCGACTAAAAGTGGCCCTGGGCCATACCGCATGGCGACATGCGTGATTTGAAGATGATTTAATGCAAAGTGCATCAAATAGGAAAACCAATCCCTGATGGGAACCCCTGCACAACGCTCTCTGCATCAGTTTGCCGCTTGATTGCACCTGTCATAGTTCTCTTCACTCAGCTCCCTGTGCGAAACAACGGCAAACCCTCAAATAGAAAATGTCACTAACAATGTCAGCCAAAAAATGATTCCATAAGTCGTTACTAGTATTTTGTTTCTTATTTATTTTATTTCCTCTAATGTTCCAAATCCATTTATTCTTCATCTTCTATATCTGTTTCGCCAACCAATATTTTTGTTATTGTTTATTCCATCTTTATTCACTATATATAACCTATGAATATAAATTCCTTCTCAGGAAGAGAGCTAATCACCCAAAGGGCAAAACACATGTCCTCATTTCAATCTGTTTCGCCAACCAATATTTTTTGGTTGAAATCCTGATCAAAGTTTAATGAAACAAACAAAAGAAAAAAAATAGGGGCCTGCCACGCGTAGTGGGGCTCAGAACGAGGGACGCAAAAGCAGCGAGAGTCCAACTGGACCATGGTTTAAACAAAAAAAATGGCAATGTAGAGGTACTTTTGCGTTTTTGGTACTGTAGCGATGATACTGTACTTATTGTAAACTGTAGCGCCATGGTTTTTTGTATGGGTTTTTTTGAATAATTGATGGAAATATGAATATACTATAGTACCACCACTTGTGTTACAAATGTTTCCTACAAGTAGTGGTAGTTACCACCACTTGTGTTTTGTATGCTATATTATCTGTCAAAATTGAGAGTACGTACGTGTAGTATGTAGTATATAACAATGATTAGGTAGTATATATACTAATTTTTAGGTAGTATATACCATATTTTGAGTATACTCTTTTTTACGTACAAATATATATGTATTTCATAAATATAATAAAAACTATGGGTTCATATGTAATTTTTTCATGTAACTTGCTTTGAAATATCTTAGATATAATATATGAATATATTTAAAATGATAAAGTAGAATATATAGTACCACATGATAGTATATGAGACATATGGGGTAACTACCACCGGGTGGTATATATATATATATATATATATAGTGTTACTATTCATCACCCAGGGTGCAGAATAAGTTATTCTTCACCCGAGGTAATCTTACGGTCATTTCATAATTAAATTACGTTTGGAATTTAAATAGTTACATTCTTATTTATTCACTACGTAAAATTTGACATAAAAAATAAAAATATAGGGCATAAGACAAGAAAATTTGCAGTTTATGTGTATTTTACACTGTGTTTTTACGTTTGTAATTTTACATAACATAAAATATTTTTACGACGATTATATATTTTCTTACGGTCTCTTTTTACGTCAGAAATAAGATAAAACTTACGAGATGTAAAATTACGGTGCATTGATGGTAAAATAGAGGGGGGTGAAGAATAACTATTCCTCACCCAGGGTGACGAATAGTCGATCCTAGTGATGCTATTCATCACCCAGGGTGCAGAATAACTTATTCTTCACCCGAGGTAATCTTACGATCATTACATAATTAAATTACTTTTGGAATTCAAATAGTTACATTCCTATTCATTCACTACGTAATATTTGATATAAGAAAATGAAAATATAGGTCATAAGACAAGAAAATTTGCAGTTTATGTGTATTTTACACTATGTTTTTACGTTTGTAATTTTACATAACATAAAATATTTTATTACGACGATTATATATTTTCTTACGGTCTCTTTTTATGTCAAAAATAAGACAAAACTTACGAAACATAAAATTACGACGTATTGATGGTAAAATAGAGGGGGTGAAGAAAAACTATTCCTCACCCAGGGTGACGAATAGACAATCCATATATATATATATATATATATTTTAAGGTAGTATGTACCATTTTTGAGTATGCTTTTTTACGTCCAAATATGAACAAGTTTGTTTTATACGTTGAACATTTTTAAATCACAGCATATATTTTTGTAATGCATGGTGAAACTTTTTTAATATATGATGGAAATTTGCTTAATAACATGAATATTTTTTAGATATACGATGACCTTTTATATAAATAGGCAAAAAAGAGGAAAAATAGAAAACACAGAAAAAAAGAAGAAATATAAAAAAGAACATTGGAGGGAAAGGAACCAAAACAGCATAATAAAAATAAAATGGAAGAAATGAACTGAAACCGACATAACAGTGCAAAAAGGGAAAAGGTAAAAGGCACACAAAACAAACAAGATAAAACCCACAGGAAACACCATTGAACTAATTTACTCAAGAAAAGGGAAAGGAATAGTGTTGATTGTGATCATGCTTTCCAGATCTTCGGATATCATGTAACAATAATTTCAAAACGACATTAAGTAAAATTGAAGTCTCAAAGTACATATAATAAAAATGCCAGTATTTCCATTTATAATACAAAATTTTATAAAAGTAAACTACAATATACTATAAAAAATTTAGTATAAGAATGTTCACATTGAAAAAATAACAATGCTGGCATAGAAACCAACGGCACACCACAAATAAATAGAATAGTGTTGGCGTTCCATGTTATACCATGGCTACACTATACTATGCGTTGTACAAATTGTAAGCCCATCTACTTCCGATACCTATTTGTTTTCCCACGCCACCACTATACCCATACTAATGTCGTACCAAATAAGCCAACTCCACCACTATTCGAAAAAAATAGTGCTGGCGTTGGTTGGAAATGACGGGCCACGAACGAAAGTTGTGACTAGCATTTTTTCCACTAGTGTCAAGATCTTTATAGGCTGATTAATGATTTCCATGAGGGCACTATTAACCTACAAAGCATCAATTCCTCTTTTACCACTCTCATCCCCAAGAAGGATGCTCCATTGACCCCCAGTGACTTCAGATAGAATGCAAGCTGTAATCTTGAAAATTGTTCATCCCAAACAGTATGGTCTCATTAAAAACACAACTATTCCCACTACACCATGACACTGCATTTCCAACAACCAGGTTGGTCGGGAAAACAACTTCTGCCGACAAACAGTCGGTTGGGAAATAGTATTCCCGACCGACACAGTCTGTTGGAGAAAGTCCAGACGGGAAAACCCTTTCCCGACCGACTTATCTTTGCCGACCGACAGTTTGACGGCTATTGAAAAACTTTCCCGACCGACTGTCTGACAGTATTTTATGCCGACCGACTTTCTGTTAGCAGCTTTTCCCGACCAACTGTCTGACGGCGTTTGTTTTACCGACCGACTTTCTGTTGGCCCTCTCATGAGCCTTTGCCGACCAACAATCAGATGGTGTTTTGTTTTGCCGACCAACAGTTCATCAACATTTTCTTTAGCCAACCACAACTTTAGTTAACTTATGGTACCGATTATCATATACATATAATGAAATCACCAAGACACCATACATCACAGATTCACATCAGGTGCACCAAACATGTTTGTTTCATTAACTAATGGTCACATACATATACTTCAGTCTGTTCTAATTAAAGATATCCACCAAGACACCATGCATCATGTTCACAAAAAGATAGCTAAAAGATACAAGTCTGAGATGTTATTTGTACACAATGAAAGCTAAAACATGCAGTTGACGCGGATCGCTGGCCTCACGGTTCCTTGTGAGTGCAGTCCTTTTGTTTGCTTCCTACAGAAGTTAGAAATGTCTCAGTTATAATACGCTATCAGAAACTGCATTTTCTTTGCTTTTTCTTTAAAATTTGCAAACATTCCATATGTCAGTGCAATCCTTTTTTTGTTCAATGAATCACATGATGCTACTAGAAATAATAGAAGCGCTTAGCTAGCTTCATACCATATCTTAAAATATTTACATGTAAATTTTGTTGACTGCTTACACAGTAGTCTCTATAAATAATAGAAGCGCTTAGCTAGCTTCATACCAAAGACCAAAAAAAAAGATCACCGAAGGCATACAATCAGAACATGCAACCATTAAAATAACAATGTGAACTACATAAAGTGTCATATGCGAAACTAGGTAAGAACAGCTATAACATGGACTAGGAGTAGGTAAGCATTAGCAGTTACCCAAGTGTCCAAGCCAAACCCAACGCACCAAAAGCATATTGAGCTGCTATTGCGCAGAACTAGACTACAGTACCAAAACGCCAACACAGAGGAGCATCTCATTCTCAAAAATACATATAGTAATAAATGTAGAGAAGTCAATAACCATGTGTTAACACAAACGTTGATCCTCAGCTAAGAATACCCCAACTGGCCCACCATCTCCATAAGGAGCTGATAGGTCAGCAAAAGCATATGTTTCTTCTCTTTAAAAATAAATAAGATAGATTACTCAATTGGCATAGGCATAAAAACTGGAGTGCGTACAGAAGACTAGTCTATCTGAAGTTGGGTCATAAGAATGAACTTAAAATATATACTGCTGAATGTACAGATTTTGATCGCCAGAAATATATACAGGATAAATACCTTACTCATCTATAGGAGTAGCAGATCATCCGCTGTTTGCATAATGCACCAGTAATCCAATATGTTCACAAGTGCCCCGACGAGCCGAAACCAGGAATCCTTGTGCACAAGTGCCCTGAACATATAAAGAAAAAGAAAAGGCTAATTGTGATCCTGGAGCTATTTATTCCATAGCAGGGTTAAATAAGCTGAAGTTCTTGTTCTCAGAGCACGGAGATTAAATATAGACTCTTGTATTTGTGAGAATTCTACAATTCTAGTAAGGCGCCAGCTGAGAGGAAAGGCATGAGGCATGAACTGACGGAAGAAATATAAGCCTAATCATGACAGTTCTGGCGCTTCTCCAGAGAAAAAGAGAAGATGCAAAAGATGAGGAGCTCCTCCTTCAACAATAAGAGTGGCTCGGTTTTGCTGAGAGTTCTGAGCGCTTCAACGGGAACAGAAGATGTCGAGGCACCTTTAAAGGATCTACCACTCACATTAATTCTAATTACTGTAAATAAAGTATATAAAGTAAATGGTAATATTCTTCTTGGCTTTACTGGAGCATGTTCCCCTTTATATAGTAGATATTACTTGACCAACAGGCTGGTCAGTCTATTCAGGTTCTAGAAAAATTGATCTACTAAACAACACAGAATTATTATTTCATTCACAAAAGAGATGTTGTTTCTGATTTCATGAACCAAACCACAGTATTAGTAACGTAACAAAAAGAAAGCTAAAAAGTAGTATTGTGATGATAATAGAAGTTCTCTGTCTCTGTAGCTTGCAGTTGGAAACCTCCTTGAAGGTCAATCAGTCAGTTGCAACATTTGAATATATGTGTTGTATTTACGAGTCTCCCAGTTCATAGTACATATGCTGGAAGATAATGAATGCAAACTTTGGATGTTACTTTTAATGAAACCTCATATTAACTTGTGTTGATTTTGGATATCATGGCATAGCATACAGTAACTCCTATGTCTTCTCGCAGCGAAGTCAATGTGATTTCTCTAGAATCTAGAGCCAGACATGGCTTGATGAGTCCCTTCTCTCAAATTTATAAGAGATGACAAGTTTACTGTGAAAATTCATTTGGGCTGCAGCTTACTATTTGTCCTATTTTCTCAGCCAGTTTGACAAGAGTTCTAGAGCTGCACCGCCCAGCTCCAGGACATCGTTGGTGTGTAGTAGAAATGACACATTTTTGTTCACCATATTTTTCTAAGAGGAAGGACTGGAACGAAATTACACGTATTTCACAGAGAAGTGAAATGGAATGCTATTGGGAACCTTGTAATACGGTTGTCTCTAGATGAACAAACACCGATGTCCTGACACATGAAGATCATGAAGGCCTGCATTCTCGGATGCCTCCCAGGCCTAGTCCTACTAAAGGCACTCAAAATTAACCTTATTGGTGAAATTAACTTTCAGGTCAGTTAGCTTCTCTAGAGTATAGAGCTAGGCAAGCATTCCTTCTCCCCCTCTTTATAGAAAGAGCAATGGAAATGTACTCTGCTTCATCTGATTCCACAACCTGGCAGCCATACATGGTTCGATAAGACCACACATTTAGTTGACTCAGTTGGATTCAAGTCTGCATTGTTGTTTGGTGAAACTACTGATGGGGTTGATAAGGAGAATCTGCATGCTGCAGATTTCTCTACACAAATAAAGATCACCATGTCGACCTGAAAACTGATGGTGAAAAGCCTTAGAGCAAAATGGTACTGTGTTACCTAATTAATAAGTTAGATAAATGATTGTCTTGTTTTCGTGTTCCTTTAATTGTTCAAAAGCACTTGTTTGACATAATTGAACAATACGTGATATTTTGACCACCTGCTGACGGGTAATTGTTCGCAAGCTAATCAAGCACCTCTTCAGGCAAAGATCGCAAGAGACAAAGAAGAGCTTTTGCCGCCTATCATATTGACCATTTTTTTCGGGTATCATGTTGACCTTCTACCTCTGAACTAATTGGATCAAAGATACGGGCATCAGTAGATATGAGCACAATTAGTTCAGTCACAAATGTGAAGCAGGTCAATACGGAGATGAACACATATAGTGCCCGATGTCCAAAAAATGTGTTACATTGTTGCACAAAAAGCAAGGCCGAAGCCACAATATTTTACTTCTAATAAGCTACTGCAGTATTTATTCACGATATTTTTTCATCTGAGAGATTCAGGGAAATTTCTGTGGGTGTAGTGGCATACAATCAATATCCAACAAAGTAACAAGTTCTTAAACACTAACCTTTTTGGATGAGTAACAGCGACCTATTTAACATGACAAATATTTCATCTTTACATCGGTGTTTGTTATCATATTCCAACAAACATGAAAAAGAATCACTTGACAGCAAATCACTCAGCTCGAAGGCAAGATGTGCCAGAGCAGATAGAGGAGGAAGGAGAGACCAAGGACTCACCCACGTAGTGGTAGCTGGTGATGGAGTCGTGGGAGCCGACACCGACGTCATGGGGCAACAACCCCGCCATCTCATTGGCGCCATAAGCAAGGCGGTGCACCACCACTGCCAGGTCACCTTGCGCCATAGGGGGACTTCCCGGTGGTGATGTTGAGCACCTACGTGGCCATCCTAACAGAGCCCATCACCAACAACTGCATGTCCTTGGCTACCTTCACAACGGTTACTCGTTGTTAATGGTCATCTCAACCTCTCAATGGTGATCTGCTTGAGAACGTCCAAGGAGCTGACAAGGTCGATCACCCTCTTGTGCACCCGCATCTCAAAGCTGTCCCAGCTATTGGTACCTGATTAGCAAGCAAGACAACATTGTTAGACCAAGATTTAAAAAAAATATGATAACAAACTTCAGCAGAAGCACGGGAACAAACAACTAATTTCTGAGCGGTTGAACTTTACCACACAAAAACTCAACAAATGATAAAAAAAATTCAGCTTGAGAATCATAATATTTCATCTCAAAGATGTGACCCAGGAAGGTTAAGAGACGTCTAAGGCAACCTTTAATTCAATCATTGTGAAGACACTTGTTCAAAGTAGTTACAGCAGAAAATGAGCATGCTATATGTCTACCAACTAATAGTTTGCTGGCCATGGAACAAAAATCCATGGTTCATATATTTTTCCTACCAGGTGAAATTATGGTCCTTATCTTAACTCATGCTGAAAATTCCTTATCATTTCTTCGTGGTTACAAGTGATAAAGCAACTAGCCAAGGAAATAGTTGACTAGTTTACCCGGAGAAGAGAACATAAAAAGGAAGCAACCTGACAAAACCATCAATTACACGCATAACCGCATAACTAGTCAGAGAGCACCTCATGAGTTTATCTAAACGAACATAAGTGTTTTGCAATTTGGACCTGCAACAGAAGTAGATATAATCATCATTTCACTATTTATTAACCAATAGAAGGACATCCTAATCCTTTCACTACAGACCATGGGGACATACAAACTTCCCTTACCTCACTAGCTTTGAAGTTTATGAATTAGCTTGGATTTCCAGATGCATATGTATGTGAACGTACATAATAAGACGGACCTATAAATGTGAGATGTGGTATAACTCCAAATTTAACAACTTTGTGCTATGCTTACTGCTTGTTTCCCCTTCCCTTGTTGATGAGTATAACTCCAAATTCAGCAACGATGTGCTATGTTCCTTCATCCTGTAGTAAATAGGGAGCAGTCCATTGAATCAAATCCACGCATCAAAAGCCCAAAAGGTTAAATCCGTGGGGCTACACACTTCAGAGAGAGAGGGGAGGAGCGAGACCATACGAGGGAGAGAGATCTTACCCAAAGCCTGAACCTAGAAGCTGCATGTGGATTACAAAGTGGTTGGTGCTCGAACTGATGACGCCGCTCACCAGGAACCCAACCCTGAAAGCTTCTAGGCGAGGTAGGTGGAAACGGAGATGGGGTTGTACATCACGAGCAGCAGCACCTTCAGGGAGTGCTTCGCCACAGCCAGCATGGTCTTCCAGTACAAGGCATCGCTCCTCTGCAGCAGGTTGAGCCCCGTCTTCCCCGAGATCTGCCCGGCGCCCTCCGTGACGACGAGGGTTCGAGCAGAGAGAGCAGCTGGTCAGAGGAAGGTTCGGGAGCGTGGGGGAAGGCGGCATGGGGCGGCAGGCCAGCAGGTGGGGAGCGGCAGGGAGGTGCGGGGGCGCGACAGAGAGGCCAGCGGCGGGAGCCCAGGGCGGCTGGTGTGGGGAATGAGGAAGGGGAATCTAGGGATTTGGCTCGCGCGTGTGGTGACTTCGCTGCAAAGGGGGGAAACTTCGCGGGCTTGGGCCAATATTGGCGCTAACTTTAATTCCTGCGCGCGCGCGCACAGGCCCAATTGTAACAGACAGTTGGTCGGCATTATTTCCCGACCGACGAAGGGATGGGCACAAGAGCTTTCCCGACCGATCGTTCGACAGTGAATATTTTCATATTCCCGACCGATTATCTATCACTGTTTGCATGTTTTCCCTACCGACTGTCTGCCACAACTTTTTCTGACCAGCAGTCGGTCGGCGGTACTGACTTTTTCCAACACACGTCCGTAGGGAATGCAGTGTCGTGGTGTAGTGTCCAGATTGTCTGGCATGGGGGTATTCGCATTAGTGTCACCATTCTAGAATTGCAACCATTGTGATCAAGTTGGGTTTTGAAAAAGCTTTTGATCTCATTGAGCATAGCAATCATGAAAAATTTACAAGCCAGACGTTTTGGATAGAAATTGGCTTCATTGGATGAATATGATTTTCACTTCTAGCACATCATCAATACTATGGAATGGAGTTCCAAGAAAGTTTTTTCGGTACAAAAGAGGAGTCAGACAGGGAGATCCTCTTTCACCATTGCTCTTTGTTCTGGCAGCTGATGTATTACAATCAACACTTAATGAAGCAATGGCACAACAACTCATTCAAGCTCTCGTAGTAAGCCAGGCTTGCCCTCACTTCCTTGTCATTCAGTATGCTGATGATACTATTTTGAATTTTTGATCGCGTGTTCCTTTCTTTCCCATGTTTTCAAGACATGGATCTCTGTTACCGCCATGTAATCCTGCGAAGGGACATCGACACGTCATCTTCTTTCCTTGTTACTTTTTCTTGTTTCCATGACAGCAAAAATCCATAGAAATGTATGAAAAGTTTTGGCAAACTTAAATGTTTACTCATGGAAATTTCTCTTACTCAGTCCTGATTCTTTTCCTTGTGTCATCCAACTCGATTTGCAGATAGAGCAACATATCGCAGGATGTCGTGATTGGCCGCACGGTCACAGACGGAGGAGAGGAAAAGGACTTGGCCGTTTTGTGTCGGGGTAGGGTCACCAGTGCCAGGGATGATTGGGAGGTTTAGAGGGATGGTAGAGGAAGAGCCAGGCAGGGCAACTAGGCACACGTGGAAGCACCACTGACCGTGGATGGCATGGCAGGCGGTTGGAGGCAGGTCAAAGAAGTGGAGAAGTGCAGGCGAACAAGATAAACAGTAGGCTATGAAAATCAACTGATCCATAATTGAAGGATAGGCTCTCCCTTCTATAGAAGCATATTCGATGAAGTTGCATCAACTAACACTCCACATGGGTTAAACACAAGCAATAAGAGGACTCATGTATGCAATAATTCGTTGGCAGAAATCGCAGCTAAAAATTTATAAACACGTGTATACTGGATATGTCAAAACACTCGATCATACTGATGACTGGGTTGCTTCAAAACAAGGTGAACCTTTGATGAGCACACATACTGACATACATATACATACAATTGTATTGTATACTGTATACACATCTGACTAATGGCACAACTGACTTTCAAGATAGTATATATCTTCGAATCTTAGTAGTATGCTAATTAACATGTTATCCTTGGATCGACCCAATTTCTTATGAAGGCCGCTACTTATTAGACAACATCCAAGTAGCAATGGTAAACTTTTCCAAAGTATTATATTTCGGTGGTTGTCACGTACAAAGATTGCCCACTAAGTATTATTAATTTCCTTCTATATGGTGGTTTACTTTTTGCAGGCCTATGGTACGCATTAGTTTTGTTCCTAAGCCAGAGGTGAAACCTTCTACTACAATTTGACATGGTTGATGTCATGCATGATTGGTGAATGGAGTTGACATTAATAGAACCACTTGATAATAATTTGTGAATGGTCTTAAACTAGCCCGCATAGGTGAACAAACCGCTAAAAACCTGTACAAGAAGCAGTATGCTAATCAAAACATTGAGAGTGCACACAACCAAATTATTAATAAAAAGACATGACCTACAAAATTCATGTCAAAGCGATCAAGACACACATCAGTGACCAACACCAACCAGCGCTAATGGAATAATCCGAACTATGAAAAAGGTTCTCCAACAACGACACCTCTAGGAAAGGGATGGTCACTGTTGTCACCGATCTAATAGAGGCTGGATCATGAGTTTTCACGCTGAATAGGACTTCCGAGCAATCTCAAGATAACGTCTCCAAGAAAGGAACAATGTCAAAACATCGCCCCATTGCAACGTACAATCAATACTGAAGGCCTGAGCTAGAATTTCCCCTCTTGAACTCGAGATTCTGTATTTGAAGAGCACCACCAAACTGAAGTCACCGCGTGTTGCCACCCCCACTTACCATGAATAAACCACTTACAGCAGCCAGATCACCATGCAACGACATCCACTCATGTGCATATCCTTGGCTGTACATCTCCATGTGTCTGGACATGCCCACGTACACAAGGTGTCGAGCGGCAAAAAGAAATGCATGTAACAGCATCAGAGAGGATGCTTGATGCTGCCGGATCCTATGGGCTAGCCATTGTGAGCCGTTGTTGGTGCTGCAAAAACACTCTATAGCCACGGCCGCATCGCGTTGTGTGGCCAAAAATTCCTACATTATCCCTCATGTCTTTGGCATCAAGGCCGCCTCAACAAAACCAGCGATGGCGGACAGAAGAGGTCGAAGGAAAGCTTTTGACAAGGATTTGGCGGGGGGTCCGAAGTAGCAACCACGTCGTTTGTGTCTTGAATCGAAGCGGTAAACCGGGCCAGATAATTAAATGTCGTTTGATCAACTATGAATCTAGCTTACACGCATCATCAATCCTTGGATCTGAACTTTGTATTGTAGGAGTAATGACAGTTTGCTCGTTGTCCAGGTGGCTGCAGCTCCTCTCGAGATGTAATTAAATGTAAAGATAAGCATGGGCGTCTAATGCATTTGTCTTTGTCAATGGTAGATTACCATGTGGGCAAAGTAATACCTTGTACATACTTTATGACAAAGAAAAAATTGGGTATTATATTTCCTCAAAAGGCACTTGACCTTTGTGATCCCCGAGGGTTGATACATCATACATGTACAAGGAATTGTTCAGCCTCACATGTGTAGTATATCCTAAATCGAAATGCCAGCTGAAGATATGAAAGTAAAAAAGGATATGGAATGGATCATCTCAAAGAAATAAGAAACAAGAGGATATGGAACGAATATGCTAGCTAGTCCAGGAGCACTACAAATAGTACCCTAGACTCAAGTGTTTCTCACACAGCTAACACACAACAAGGGAAACAGTCTGTTACATATACACCTCCTAGCTAGCCATGGCCAGTCCTAACCTTGTCCTGTCCATGATCTTGCTCCTGCATTCCATCCTATTTATGCCATCTGCATCCCTCTCATGTGTTCTTCAGTGCGAGTCTGAGGTAAACTTGCACTTGTACTTGCACCAAATTGCCGCTGGGCCGGGCACCAACCAGGTAGAAATTGTTACCTCCAGCAAACCGGCAGGGTTTGGCACATTGGCTGTTAATGATTGGACTGTCATGGATGGGCCAAGTCCTGGTGTCACCATTGTTGCCCGTGCCAAAGGCATGCATACACAAGCTGGTGTGGCCGATCGGACCTGGTTCAACTACTTCAGCATGGTGTTTGAGAATGGCAGGTAATTTTTGTACATACTTTGGGCTAAAAGTTAGTTTTTGTTTTCTCATATGCTCAAGATTGTCCAGTTTTATATTATGTACAATATTGCCCTGCAAAACTTATCAGGTGCAATGAAGGCCAGATTTAATTGATATCATCTTGATATTAATGTATTCCATCTCCTTTAACAAAAATCAGGTACAATGGATCGTCATTTGAGGTAATGGGGATCAACGGTCAAGAAGGCCAGATGTCCATTATGGGTGGGACTGGAGAGTTTGCTATGGCACGTGGGATCATCAAGTACAAAGTGCTCGACAACCCTCCTCCGGGTCAAAGTATCAAAGAACTTAATATCCATGCATTCTACGTCAAACCAGCTGTAAGTAGATATGTTTAACTACTTCATTTTGTATATGCTAATTTCTTGTTATGTAATAAATATGATATAGTTCCTAAAAAAGTCTAGTTCTCTGAGAAAGCTAGTTCCAGCCATGTGGATAAACACTACGAATTGCCACTATTTTCATGATAAAATTCCATTAATACCTTAATGACTGGTTTCTTGACATGTAGTGATGCTGATGTTACTAGGGATTTTATTTTCAGGACACTACGGCTGGCTCCGCCATCCAGTAATATGCTCGAATGCTGCGTGGATTGTAGAAACCCATACGAGTAGCTGCGAAATGAACTTTCTAAGCTTGTCAATGTTTTCCTTTTCGTAATGAGTGGATTTCTAGCCTGGAATATTCCAACAACCTATACGGATGTCTATTTGTTAATGTTTAGTTTTGTGTTTGAGATCATATCATATCAGTGTGGATCAGAAAATAAAGAAGTCTAGTTGGTGTGTGAATGTATAATATGAAGAATCGTACTACCATACCAAGGATCATTACTTATTACACCTTTCAGGTGAGCTAGGAACTTTAAAGAACTATAGTATGTCTAAAATTGGTCCAGTTACTCAGTTAAACACAAGAGAACAAATGCATGACATGTGCATCAAAAAAACATGTTCTTTTTACTGCAGCAGCTAAATTTCGCTAGTGTAAAATGTTTGCTCACATGCCAGGATGTCGTAATTCAACACGTGTTAGGACGTGTTGGATATTCCACCAAAAGGTTTATGCTTATAATTGAAGGAAAACCAGCTACATATTATGAGAAAATAGTACCATTTTTCAATGATACAAAAAATCCATTGGACATGAGAGCCTCCATATATACAAAATAAAAACCATTTTGCTTGAATATATTGAGAGTAGAAACGAGTGAAGAGCCCACCACCATAGGGGCGGAGACCTCGTGTAGGTCCTACTGCTGCACCACTCCACCAGGGTGTCATCGATCGTTGGTATTTGACCCGGGTCGCCCAAAGAGTCACAAATCTGCCTTGTGAAAACGCAGTTCAACAACAGATGACAGATAAACTCGTCGTGTTGATTGCAGAGAGGGCAATAGTCTTGGAGGGGTAGGCCTCTCTGCTACCTCTTGAGCACTGCGTTGGTTTTCCCTTGAAGAGGAAAGGGTGATGCAGCAAAGTAGCGTAAGTATTTCCCTTAGTTTTTGAGAACCAAGGTATCAATCCAGTAGGAGGCTTCACGCAAGTCCCTCATACCTACACAAACAAAACAAGAACCTCGCAACCAACGCGATAAAGGGGTTGTCAACCCCTTCACGGTCACTTGCGAAAGTGAGATCTAATAGAGATAATAAGATAAGATAAATATTTTTGGTATTTTTATGATATAGATTGGAAAGTAAAGATTGCAAATAAAGTAGATTGAAAACTTATATGATAGAAAATAGACCCGGGGGCCATAGGTTTCAATAGTGGCTTCTCTCAAGATAGCATAAGTATTACGGTGGGTCAACAAATTACTGTCGAGCAATTGATAGAATAGTGCATAGTTATGAGAATATCTAGGCATGATGATGTATATAGGCATCATGTCCGCGATAAGTAGATCGAAACGATTCTGCATCTACTACTATTACTCCACACATAGACCGCTATCCAGCATGCATCTGGAGTATTAAGTTCATAAGAACAGAGTAACGCATTAGGCAAGATGACATAATGTAGAGGGATAAACTCAAGTAATATGATATAAACCCCATCTTTTTATCCTCGATGGGAACAAAACAACACGTGCCTTGCTGCCCCTGTTGTCACTGGGAAAAGACACCGCAAGATTGAACCCAAAGCTAAGCACTTCTCCCATTGCAAGAAAGATCAATCTAGTAGGCCAAACCAAACTAATAATTCGAAGAGACTTGCAAAGATAACCAATCATACATAAAAGAATTTAGAGGAGATTCAAATATTTCTCATAGATAAACTTGATCATAAACCAACAATTCATCCGATCTCGACAAACACACCGCAAAAAGATTTACATCGAATAGATCTCCAAGAAGATCGAGGAGAACAATTGTATTGAGATTCAAAGAGAGAGAAGAAGCCATCTAGCTAATAACTATGGACCCGAAGGTCTGTGGTAAACTACTAACAACTCATCGGAGAGGCCTTGGCGATGATGTAGAAGCCCTCCGTGATCGATTCCCCCTCCGGCAGAACACCGAAAAAGGCCCCAAGATGGGATCTCACGGGTACAGAAGGTTGCGGTGGCGGAAATAGGGTTTCGTGTTGCGCCTGGATGTTTTCGGGGTACGTAGATATATGTAGGCGAAGGAAGTTGGCCAGGGGAGCCACGAGGGGCCCACGAGGGTGGGGGCGCGCCCACCCCCCCTAGGGCGTGCTCTGGACCTTCGTGGCCGCCTCATTTACTTCTTGACGTCCACTCCAAGTCTCCTGGATTTGTTTTGTTCCAAAAAGATCCCTACAAAGGTTTCATTCCGTTTGGACTCCGTTTGATATTCCTTTTCTGCGGAACACTGAAATAGGCACAAAAAACAGCAATTTGGGCTGGGCCTCCGGTTAATAGGTTAGTCACAAAAATGATATAAAAGTGTAAAGTAAAGCCCATAAACATCCAAAATAGGTAATATAATAGCATGGAACAATAAAAAATTATAGATACGTTGGATACATATCAAGCATCCCCAAGCTTAATTCCTGCTCGTCCTCGAGTAGGTAAATGATAAAAACCGAATTTTTGATGTGGAATGCTACCTAGCATATTTCTTAATGTAATTTTCTTTATTGTGGCATGAATGTTCATATCCAAATTATTGAAGATAAAAGTTCATATTAACATAAGAGTAATAATACTTCAAGCATACTAACAAAGTAATCATGTCTTCTCAAAATAACATGGCCAAAGAAAGTTATCCCTACAAAATCATATAGTTAGGCTATGTTTTATTTTCGTCACACAAAAGACTCCCATCATGCACAACCCAGGTTTCAGCCAAGCAATTGGTTCATACTTTTTAACGCACTTCAGATTTTTTCAACTCTCATGCAATACATGAGCTTAAGCCCTGGATATAGCACTATGGGTGGAATAGAATATGATGATGGAGGTTGTGTGGAGAAGACAAAAAAGGAGAAAGTATCTCATTGACGAGGCTAATCAATAGGCTATGGAGATTCTCATCAATTGATGTCAACATGAGGAGTAGGGATTGCCATGCAACGAATGCACTAGAGCTATAAATGTATGAAAGCTCAACAAAAGAAACTAAGTGGGCGTGCATCCAACTTGCTTGCTCACGAAGACCTACGACATTTTGAGGAAGCCCATCGTTGGAATATACAAGCCAAGTTCTATAATGAAAAATTCCCACTAGTATATGAAAGTGACAAAATAAGAGACTCTCTATCATAAAGATCATGATGCTACTTTGAAGCACAAGTGTGGAAAAGGCTAGTAGCATTGTCCCCCCTTTTTGGGCCTTCCCCTTTTTTATTTGGCCTTTCTCTTTTTTTGGCCTTTATTTTCAAGGGACAATGCTCTAACAATGATGATCATCACACTTCTATTTACTTACAACTCATGGATTACAACTCGATACTAGAACAAGATATGACTCTATATGAGTGCCTCCGGCGGTGTACCGGGATGGGCAATGAATCAAGAGTAACATGTATGAAAAATTATGCATGGTGGCTTTGCTACAAATACGATGTCAACTACATGATTATGCAAGGCAATATGACATGAAATGTGTCATAATAAATGAAACGGTGGAAAGTTGCATGGAAATATATCTCGTAATGGCTATGGAAATGCCATAATAGTTAGGTATGGTGGCTGTTTTGAGGAAAGGAGGTTTATGTGTGATAGAGCATATCGTATCATGGGGTTTGGATGCACCGGCGAAGTTTGCACCAACTCTCAAGGTGAGAAAGGGCAATGCACGGTACCGTAGAGGCTAGTAATGAGGAAGGGTAAGAGTGTGTATAGTCCATGGACTCACATTAGTCATAAAGAACTCATATACTTATTGCAAAAGTTTATTAGCCCTCGAAGCAAAGTACTACTACACATGCTCCTAGGGGAAGGGTTGGTAGGAGTTAACCATCGCGCGATCCCGACCTCCACTCATAAGGAAGGCAATCAAAAGATCACCCCATGCTACAAATTTGTTACACAACTTTTACCATACGTGAGTGCTACGGGACTTGCCAACTTTAACACAAGTATTTCTCAATTTCATAATTACCCAACTATCATGACTCTAACATTACCACCTTTATATCTCAAAATAATTATCAAGCATCAAATTTATCATAGTATTCAATGCACTTTCTATGATAGTTTTTATTATACCCAACTTGGATGCCCATCATATTAAGACCAATTATATAACCAAAGCAAATACCATGCTGTTCTAAAAGACTCTCAAAATAATATAAGTGAAGCATGAGAGATCAATAATTTCTACAAAATAAAACCACCGCCGTGCTCTAAATGATATAAGTGAAGCACTAGAGCAAAATTGTCCAGCTCAAAAGATATAAGTGAAGCACATAGAGTATTCTAATAAATTCTGAATCATGTGTGTCTCTCCCAAAAGGTGTGTACAGCAAACCCCGGCGTATTGAGGCCGCTTGAAGG
>CM038676.1:6176195-6335967 GCA_021605205.1 Aegilops longissima | reverse complement strand
AACACATATCATGTGGTGAATAAAAATATAGTTCCAAGTAAAGTTACCGATAGACGAAGACGAAAGAGGGGATGCCTTCCGGGGAATCCCCAAGCTTAGGATTTTGGTGTCCATGAATTTACCTTGGGGTGCCATGGGCATCCCCAAGATTAGGCACTTGCCACTCCTTTTTCCATAGTCCATCAAATCTTTACCCAAATCTTGAAAACTTCACAACACAAAACTCAACAGAAAATCTCATAAGCTCCGTTAGTGCAAGAAAGAAAAACCACCACTTAAGGTACTCTAATGAACTCATTCTTTATTTATATTGGTGTTAAACCTACTGTATTCCAA
This sequence comes from Aegilops longissima, assembly GCA_021605205.1. Lineage (NCBI taxonomy): Eukaryota > Viridiplantae > Streptophyta > Magnoliopsida > Poales > Poaceae > Aegilops > Aegilops longissima. Next base: position 6,335,631 of record CM038676.1, on the reverse strand, counting down.
CTTCTCTATGGTTCATACCCCCCGATACTAGCCATAGATTCATCAAAATAAGCAAACAACACACGAAAAACAGAATCTGTTAAAAACAGAACAGTAGTCTATAGAAATCTGTAACTTTCGAACACTTCTGGAACTCTAAAAATCCTACCAAAATAAGCAGCCCTAGTTAATTTATCTATTGATCTACTGCAAAAAGAATCAACTAAAAATCACATTTCTGTGATTTGCTAAAATTATTCTCGTGCGCACAAAAGTTTCTGTTTTTCTGCAAGATCAAATTAACTATCACCCAAGATGATCCTATAGGTTCTACTTGGCACAAACACTAATTAAAACATAAAACCACATATAAACAGAGGCTAGATGAATTATTTATTACTAAACAGGAACAAAAATCAAGGAACAAAAATAAAATTGGGTTGCCTCCCAAAAAGCGCTATCGTTTAACGCCCCTAGCTAGGCATAAAAGCGAGAATAGATCTAAGTATTTCCATCTTTGGTATTCAATTCATAAGTGTCTCTCATAATAGATTCATAAGGTAATTTGATTTTATTTCTAGGAAAGTGTTCAATGCCTTTCCTTAATGGAAATTGGAATCTAATATTTCCTTCCTTCATATTAATAATTGCACCAATCGTTCTAAGGAAAGGTCTACCAAGAATAATAGGACATGAAAGATTGCAATCAATATCAAGAAAAATAAAATCTACGGGCACATAATTCCTATTTGCAACAATAAGAACATCATTAATCCTTCCCATAGCTTTCTTAATAGTGGAATCCGCAAGGTGCAAGTTTAAAGAGCAATCATCATATTCACGGAAACCTGGTACATCACATAAAGTTTTTGGAATCGTGGAAACACTAGCACCCAAATCACACAAAGCATAACATTCATGATCTTTAATTTTAATTCTAATAGTAGGTTCCAACTCATCAAAAAGTTTTCTAGGGATAGAAACTTCCAATTCAACTTTTCTTCATAAGATTGCATTAAAGCATCAAAGATATGTTGGGTAAAAGCTTTATTTTGACTATAAGCATGAGGAGAATTCAACACGGATTGCAACAAGGAAATACAATCTACTAAAGAGCAATTATCATAATTAAATTCCTTGAGATCCAAAATAGTGGGTTCATTGCTATGTAAAGTTTTGACCTCTCCAATCCCACTTTTACCAAATTTAGCATCAAGATATAAAAACTCCGAATCATTTTGACGTCTTTTAACTAAAGTTGACTCATCTCCAGTCCCATTATTATCAAGATTCATATTGCAAAACAAAGATTTAATAGGAGACACATCAATCACTTTTAGATCTTCATCATTAATATCATGAAAACTAGAAGAACACACCCTTACAAAGCAATCTCTCTTAGCATGCATCCTAGTGGTTCTTTCTTTGCACTCATTAATGGAAATTCTCATGGCTTTGAGAGACTCATTGATATCACGCTTAGGTGGAATAGATCTAAGTTTCAAAGAATCAACATCAAGAGAAATTCTATCCACGTTCCTAGCCAATTCATCAATATTAGGTAATTTTTCTTCAAGCAAAGCATTGAAATTATTTTGAGAAATCATAAATTCTTTAACACTAATCTTAAAATCAGAGGGCATCTTATTAAAATTTCCATAATAGTTGTTGTAGGAATTACCATAATTATTAGAGGAATTACTAGGAAACGGCCTAGGATTAAAGTTTCCTCTATAGGCGCTGTTACCAAAATTATTCCTACCAACAAAATTCACATCCATAGATTTATTATTATTCTAAATCAAAGTAGACAAAGGCATATCATTATGATCAATAGGAGCACTCTTATTAGCAAACAATTTCAAAAGTTCATCCATCTTTCCACTCAAAACATTAATCTCTTCTATCGAATGAACCTTTTTACTAGTAGATCTTTCGGTGTGCCATTGAGTATAATTAACCATAATATTATCTAGGAGTTTAGTAGCTTCTCCTAAAGTGATTTCCATAATAGTGCCTCCCGCGGCCGAATCTAAAAGATTTCTAGAAGAAAAATTCAATCCGGCATAAATTTTTTGTATGATCATCCATAAACTTAAACCATGTGTAGGGCAATTGCGAATCATTAATTTCATCCTCTCCCAAGATTGTGCAACATGTTCATGATCAAGTTACTTAAAATTCATAATACCGTTTCTAAGAGAGATGATCTTAGCAGGAGGAAAATACTTAGAGATAATAGCATCTTTGCACTTATTCCATGAATCAATACGATTTTTAGGCAAAGACGAAAACCAAGTTTTAGCACGATCTCTAAGAGAAAACGGAAATAGCTTCAATTTAACAATATCATTGTCCATGTCTTTCTTCTTTTGCATATCACACAAATCAACAAAGTTGTTTAGATGAGTAGCGGCATCTTCACTAGGAAGGCCGGAGAATTGATCTTTCATGACAAGATTCAACAAAGCAGCATTAATTTCACAAGATTCGGCATCGGTAAGAGGAGCAATCAGAGTGCTAAGGAAATCATTATTGTTGGTATTGGAAAAGTCACACAATTTAGTATTATCTTGAGCCATCGTGACATGCAATCCAACACACAAGCACACAAGAAGCAAGCGAAAAAGAGACCAACGGAAAAGAGAGGGCGAATAAAACGGCAAGGGTGAAGTGGGGGAGAGGAAAACGAGAGGCAAATAGAAAATAATGTAATGCGAGGGAGAAGAGTTTGTGATGGGTACTTGGGATGTCTTGACTTGAGCGAAGACTTCCCCGGCAACGGCGCCAGAAATCCTTCTTGCTACCTCTTGAGCACTGCGTTGGTTTTCCCTTGAAGAGGAAAGGGTGATGCAACAAAGTAGCGTAAGTATTTCCATTAGTTTTTGAGAACCAAGGTATCAATCCAGTAGGAGTCTTCACGCAAGTCCCTCGTACCTACACAAACAAAACAAGAACCTCACAAGCAACGCGATAAAGGGGTTGTCAATCCCTTCACGGTCACTTGTGAAAGTGAGATCTGATAGATATAGTAAGATAAGATAAATATTTTTGGTATTTTTATGATATAGACTGGAAAGTAAAGATTGCAAAATAAAGTAGATTGAAAACTTATATGATAGAAAATAGACCCGGGGGCCATAGGTTTCACTAGTGGCTTCTCTCAAGATATCATAAGTATTACGGTGGGTGAACAAATTACTGTGGATCAATTGATATAATAGTGCATAGTTATGAGAATATATAGGCATGATAATGTATATAGGCATCACGTCTGCGACAAGTTGATCAAAACGATTCTGCATCTACTACTATTATTCCACACATAGACCGCTATCCAGCATGCATCTGGAGTATTAAGTTAATAAGAACAGAGTAACACATTAGGCAAGATGACATAATGTAGAGGGATAAACTCAAGTAATATGATATAAACCCCATCTTTTTATCCTCGATGGCAACAATACAATACGTGCCTTGCTGCCCCTGTTGTCACTGGGAAATGACACCGCAAGATTGAACCCAAAGGTAAGCACTTCTCCCAATGCAAGAAAGATCAATCTAGTCGGCCAAACCAAACTGATAATTTGAAGAGACTTGCAAAGATAACCAATCATACATAAAAGAATTCAGAGGAGATTCAAATATTTCTCATAGATAAACTTGATCATAAACCCACAATTCATCGGATCTCGACAAACACACCGCAAAAAGAGTTACATCCAATAGAACTCCAAGAAGATCGAGGAGAACATTGTATTGAGATTCAAAGAGAGAGAAGAAGCCATCTAGCTAATAACTATGGACCCGAAGGCCTGTGGTAAACTACTCGCAACTCATCGGAGAGGCCTTGGCGATGATGTAGAATCCCTCCGTGATCGATTCCCCCTCCGGCAGAACACCGGAAAAGGCCCCAAGATGGGATCTCACGGGTACAGAAGGTTGCGGCGGTGGAAATAGGGTTTCGTGGTGCGCCTGGATGTTTTCGGGGTACGTAGATATATATAGGCGAAGGACGTTGGTCAAGGGAGCCAAGAGGGGCCCACGAGGGTGGCGGGCGCGCCCACCCCCCTAGGGCGCGCCCTGGACCCTCGTGGCCGCCTCGTTTACTTCTTGACGTCCACTCCAAGTCTCCCGGATTGCATTTGTTCCAAAAAGATCTCACCCGAAGGTTTCATTCTGTTTGGACTCCGTTTGATATTCCTTTTCTGCGAAACACTGAAATAGGCAAAAAAAAAAGCAATTTGGGCTGGGCCTCTGGTTAATAGGTTAGTCCCAAAAATGATATAAAAGTGTATAGTAAAGCCCATAAACATCCAAAACAGGTAATATAATAGCATGGAACAATCAAAAATTATAGATACGTTGGAGATGTATCACTCTCCTAGCAAGCCTGTCCGACGTCCAACAACGGTTCCCCATAGCAAGCCACAAAAAGAATCGGCATTGCTGGGGTGGCCTTTGCTTCCATACGAAATCTGCATGAGCAGCCACCTCCCGACCAAGAAACTTAGATTCAACTGACAGAATAGCAGCCCTTCAGCTCCTAGCCCCATCTGATCGTGTCACCAGTGTCGTGCAAGAGCTCAAAACCCGAGCTGAAGATACTCCTCAATTGTTTGCATGCCCAAGCTTGGGCCAATTTTGTTCCCCACAAGTTGTTAACGATCATCTGCCTATAACTGTCGTTGAAGAGCGTATTTGAGGCGCAACTTTGTTGAATAGATGTGGTGCCAGTTCGTGAATTTGATGGTCCTGAAGCCACTAGTCCTCCCAGAAAACGTTGCATCCCCATCGCCAACTGTGGACACCACTGTCTCCTGGTAGACCGCAAGGGCCTCACGTGGAACCGTGATGCTGAATTCCTTCCATGGCCTCTAAGGATCCGTTCTTCGCAGCCAAAGCCACCGTACCATCAAGGCCGCGATTAGCCACTTCAGATTAGGTGTTCCCAGGACGCCCATCCACTTCAGTTTGCAGACCGACTCCCATGCCACATTTGCCACCTCGAGCCTCACATTTGACGCACCAAAGGAAGTCGCGGCATATCTTCTGCAGAACCGCAATTGTCTTGGGATGGATCTCCATAGCCATCAACAAGTGCAAAGGAATAGCAGAAAGAACCATCTTCACGAGAAGCAACATACCGCTCTTCGACAGCATAGCACCCCACCATGATGGCAGCTTGTTAGCAAGCTGCTGGACCAGTTACTGAAATTACACAGCTGTCAATTTGCGGGTGTTCAGGTCCAGGTATGGCATGGAATAGTGCCAATCGAGCATCACATGATATTTTCAGTCAAAGTCACATGGTACTGGGAGAACCAGATTGGCATGGCCGAGCTCTTCTGCCGGATTACACACAAGCCTTAGGCCATTCCGAAGTCATCTAGGATCATCGCACAGGTACACAACTCCGTTTCCCTTAGCTTGATGAATAGCATGACGTCATCCACAAATATGGACATGCATTGTAGAAGGCCATGTCGGGCAAGAGGTAGCAGCATAGAGACGGTGGAGCACCTTCATGATTAGAATGAAAATCGTTGGCAATAGCGGATCACCCTGGCTCAGACCACGCCTCGGTAATATAGGGAAGCCCGGCGCTCGATGGAGGACGTCTAGAATGCATCACATGCTTACTGCTGAAGAGAAAATACAAAGGCAAGTGGTTATTTTCTTATCCTTCTTCTAGTGTCACCTCTAATTAAAATTTGAGTACATGATCGATTCAGAAGTGATCATAATCAGCTGGCAGATGATTATTTCTTTTTCATATGGACATATATAATAATATACTGACATGATAAAAGACAACTTAACAAAAATATGTATGAGTATGCAATCCAGTTCGTGAGGTTAATATGATTCCTTATTGTGAGACGGTGAAACCAGGCATAAGATCAGATGATTCGTTATTGTGAACCGTATGGGATTCTTTTTATCAGCTTAACAAGGTCGGCTTGATGAAGCCTAACTGTTTAACCATGCAGCAGAGGCAACAAAAATATAGACAGAGCTAAAACAACAGTAACGTACTCCCTTCGTCCGGAAATACTCGTCACCAAATGAATAAAAAGAAATGTATCTTGACGTATTTTGGTTCTAGAACCCCACATCAAAAAGGGACGAACCTCCGCGCCAATTGCTTTGCCTCCACCTGCATAGCGCCAGTAGGCGTAAGTTTGATGATGATTTGGAGTGGCGCGCACATAAATCAGAGTTATTCAGCTAGCAAAGCACAGATGTACATCACTGTCAGGCAGGCTACGCAGCTATGTGGTGCTTCCTGACCCTCCAGATCCATGCAGCTGGCATGGAGATGGGTGCGCCTCTTAAATCCGTGTGAATCGAATCGAATCGCGGAAGAGACGGACCAGCACCCGACGGGGAGCTCGGAGGCCTTCTTGCCGAGACCATCTGCGAGAGGAAGTAAGAAGGAGGTCAGAAGAGGATACGAGAGAGGTTCAGGCCGCGGAAGGTGAGTGGGAGTCTGACGCCACCGCCGCCATGGACGGACGGGGAGCTTCGGCGGCGGTGGGGTTTCAGGAGCGCAGCCGCCGGCCGCGGCTGGAGACGGTCCGACCGGCGAGATCGGCGAAGTATGGGCTGGGCTTGACACGTTGGGCGATTGTGTTGGGCCTAACCACTCACTCAAGACTGTGGGCCTCTATTCCAACCTCATATATCATTTTTTCTGATCCTCAATTTTTTTTTCGTTTTTCTGTTACTCAAAAAACAATCTATCATTTCTATCAACAACAACAAAAATTATCATTTTCCTCAAAGATTATTCTCAATAAAAAGAATCCCTCACAGAAAAAGAAAACATCGTGCGCTCAGACAAAAAAACATCAACCATTCTCACTCCCCTTGACAACAACAACAACAAATAATCTACCCATCTCGCCCAGAGAGATCGGGGACCCGAAAGCCGTAAGACAAGAGCAACACTAGCCTAAGAAGGCCAACGGACATAATATAATGGAGCGTTCTCTTTTCTTCATACGGATCTTCTCCTCCTAGCCCACCGTGTCTTCTTCCTCAAGGTGTATCTGCTGTACGCGCACCTTGCATCCACCTCACGTCCTGGTGTAACTTTCATCATATCGCGATAACAATATTCTCTTTAAAAAATATGTCTTCCTTGAATTACTTACCAAGTTAATTGTGGATGTCAAAGTTAATCATATGACTCGGTACCGCTCTTCTCTACAAGAAGTTACAGCTCACATGATATGCAAGGACCATTTGGACCACATAAATTTCACAATATTTTTGTTGCATTTCACAAGAAACCATCGATTATGTACAGGAAAAAATTACACTGTTTCTTTGCCATTTCTATACAACATATAATCAGATCAAAATACGAATACCCCCAATTGCCAATTATTTGGAAAAATACACTGAATACTGATTGACCTTGGAAAACAGAAGGAAGCAATAAGAAACCTCTGACTTACTATTGTTGTTGCATGAGCAGGCAAAGTAGTCTTCTTTTCAGAAAGAAATCGGAACTATATACTAGAATGCAAAATATCATAAGCATGGAAACTGGATATTATCGGCAAGGCGGAGAAGTGGAAATTTTTGATCAAATGCGTTTATCAATCTGTAGATATGCATGCAAGTAAGCGAGCGGGTGTTTGAGGTATCTTTGTGTGATAGAACAAATTCATGTCCATCCATTAATCTTAATATCATCTTCACGATGCGGGGCTCATCCCGGATACAAAGATTGCTTAATAGTTTTATAATTAGGTGGACACATTTTTATTACCTGCAAATAAAAGCGTACCAATGATCAGATTTATATTATTATTTTTCTTTGCAACTTAAGCATATCTATTCTACCATAACTGCAACAGACAAACATCAGAGTGCCAACAAAGTAAAAAACCGAAGGTGTAAACATAACTGCTTTCAACCTTGAGTAAAAGTAGCATTTCTCTCTCCATGTACCACTCTCTACCGACTTCTCCTACACCGTGAAAGCTCTGATGAGGGACGTGGAAGCAAAGTCATGTGCAGGAGAACGTGGCAGATTCGATGATGTTGAGGACTAGTGTTTTCAGTGCAACCTTCATTCAGAGTTGGTACATTAACATAAAATTTATCGTAACTAAGCAACTGTTGCATGCATATATTTTCCCAAGAGCTACCAAGATCACTGCAGCTCTCAACTCTAGTACCACCACTGTAGTCCCCATCAAATGGCAATCCAACTTCAAGTGGACAAAGCAAGACACGACATCGTGGTTTTTAGCTCCTTTTCCCTTGACCCCCTTACCTCTTATTTTTTTGTTTTCCTCCAATATTTTAGATGTTCTGAAACTAAAGACGTAAACAAATCTGAACTCATATCACATTCACTTTAACATCATAGGGCAACGGAAGTATATATAGGACTTCTACGCATTTGTGATCTATTCAACTCTTCTTATTTTTTTTCGAAAAGGGGAAACTCCCTGGCCTCTGCATCAGAACGATGCATACGGCCACCTTAATAAATAAAATAGGTTCAACAAAGTCGTATAGTCTTCAACAAAATAAAGGCGAGCTCACCGAGAGCCTCGAAGCTAAACCAAGAAAAAACCACAAGGCCACAGCCGGCTGGTAGAATAAAAGATAGGAAAACTAATTGCCTATCCTATTACATGACCGCCAACCAAACCGGTTGAAGATATCCCGTGCAACCATCTCCCACCGGACAGATCCAGTAACCAAACGCTCCCTGGCCTCCGTCGGAGTGAGTAAGGACCACATACGGATCAGGGCCGTAGCACGGAATATAACCTGCAAAAAATGAATAGTAGTTATTCTGTTAAAAACCAAATCATTTCTGCAGTTCCAAATTGCCCATAACAACGCATACACTCCTACACGAATATGTCTAGTTGTATCGGACTCTATCCCATCCAGCCACGTTCCAAATAACGACCCGACCGTACTTGGAGGAGTAATGTTAAAAGCAATTTGCACAGTGCGCCACAGAATTCTCGCCAAAGGACAGTCAAGGAAGAGATGCTTAATGGTCTCGTCCTGATCACAGAAGCTACACCTAGTAGATCCAATCCAATTGCGCTTGACCAAGTTCTCCTTTGTTAAAATTACCTGTTTATGGACAAACCACATAAACACTTTAATTTTCAAAGGCACTTTTACTTTCCAAACATGTTTGGTACTAGGAATGACAGTGGAGTTGATGACATCATTGTACATCGACTTTACAGTAAATTGTCCGTTCCTAGTAAGCTTCCAACATAGCTGATCGGACTGTTGCGCTAGCTGGACTTCCATCAGTCTACGCACCAGATGGAGCCAAGCTTCCCGTCTCTCACCAACAAGCACCCGCCGGAACTGAATATTAAGGGGAATGGACTGCATAATCGTTGCAAGTAGCACATCACATCACTGGACAATACGATACAAGGTTGGGTACTGTATTGCTAATGGTGTATCACCTAGCCAAGTGTCCTCCCAGAAACGTGTGTCATTTCCATCACCGACAGTAAACTTTGTTCTATTAAAGAAGGTTGCCTTGACTCTCATAAGCCCCTTCCAAAACGTCGAATCAGTTGGTCTCACTTTTACCTGTGACAAAGTTTTGGATTGCAGATACTTGTTACGAAGCATCTGCGCCCAAGTTGTGTCAGTCGGACCCGAAAGCTTATACAGCCACTTACTAAGCAAGCATCTGTTCTTGACCTCAAGATTTTTGATACCCAACCCCCCTTGGTCCTTAGGTCGGCAAATGACATCCCACTTGGCGAGTCTATACTTTCTCTTAAGTTCATCACTCTGCCAAACAAATCTTGATCGGTAGAAGTCCAGTCTTTTCCTAACCCCAACTGGAACCTCAAAGAAAGATAGTAGGAACATCGGCATACTCGTGAGTACCGAATTAATAAGAATTAATCGGCCTCCATATGATATAAGTTTGCCCTTTCAGCAACTAAGTTTCTTTTCAAACCGATCATCAACAAATATATCGTGAGCATGTGATTTATCAATCAGGAATCGTTTATCATGACATTTTTAGCATGTGACTGGACTGCAAAATTGTGTGACTGTACCATTCTACTTGAATGCTTAGTTTACCATATCTTGTCGAAAAGGAAGTGAAGGGAACTATCGTGCGTGGGAGGGAACCCACACCAAATGAATGGGACGTGTCCATAAATGAGTGTCGTGGAACGACAACAGCATTTGCAAACATGCTAATCCTAAATGGTCCGAAGTAACCAATCTTTGAAGAAGTTATTATGCACGTTACGCTATTTTTAGTCATACCAACCATCACTTTTTTTAGATGACTGGCAAATAAAAACAGGGAGTTCTCCAAAACCATTGCATCATTTGAAAGAATTGCGTGAAACGAAATTCATACGACTTAAGTTTTTGGGCTCCTTTCGAGATCAGCATATCATGGCAAAGAAACCTAGAAGAAAACATTGGAGAAAATGAGGCATAAATTGGGAAATTATTAATAGTAAGTGACTGTTGATGTACAAATGTGCATCAGTTCTGAATAAATAAATGGGCATTCTATTATTTCTGCGCTTCAATGTTTTCTTCTCTTGGAGGAGGCTAGCAGTCTTAAAATCCTCACAAAAATGGCCTAGGGGGAAAAAGTCATTTACTCCATATGTTACACAAAATTTTGTAAATAAAAATAGCACATGAGCCTGGGCTGCAGAAATACGCATCCTCATCCTTTATTTAATGAAAAGAGTTCATAAGCTCAGGGTGCACTAAATCTAAGTTAATTCGGTAGTCTTACCGTTATCTTCACAAGGATAGGGACTCTTGGATATCAAAAAACCCTTGGAGTGCTTAACAAGGTTATAATTAGGCTGAGACATTTCCTATTACCTGCATCAAGTTTATCTACTTATCTTACAAGTTACAACTAAATATCTGTTCTACCATAACTGCAGCATCAAACAACAGAATGCACACAAAATGATAATTAATTAAAGAAGTAAGAGGGCCCCTTGTAACTCATCCCTTTTTAATATTAATAATGATATAGTATAAAATATTCTACAGCAACCGATTTGCGCCTACATCAATTGTTTCCGGTGCTGACAAAGAAGTCGAACTGTGATGTCCTTCTAGTGGTGGTAGAGGAATCACAGACCGGAGAAGATAATTTGGGAGAAGGGAATGAGCCGAACAGAGGAAGAGGGAGAGATGCAGAACAGATAAAGTATGAATTCAGGTAATTCTCATTTAATCGATGAGTTACAGGGATGGCCGTTGGTCCTTTTTCTCTTACAATTCGGACCCTCGAGACCATATACCCAGTGCACCAGATGATCTTCTTACAGCTTACTCGTCCATCGTGTCTCTATGGCTGACGGGCCTTCATGGTCCATATCCCAGTCCTCCTCGACTTGCGCGCTCCGCCGAATTGGGATCTGGTTGACCTGTGTGCCCATGGTTGAGGGCACAGGCATGACACAAACATTGCTCCAGGGCCTCCTCAAAGCCGCCGTTTTCGACGATGTCATGCCTACAAGAAGTAGTTAGATCTTTGGCAACCTGTTGCTTCAAACACGGATTCCAGAATCATGTGCCTAGAGGTGTACTCATTGTATGGTGGGTGTTTTTCCAAGAGCTACAAAGGTCACTTCGGCTCCTAGTCCGAGTACCATCGGCATACCATGTAGAGTGGTAATCCTATTTCAAGTGGACTGAGCAAGGTATCGCAATGCAACTGGTTTTTAGCTCTTTTTCTATTCATCTCCTTAACTCTCACATTTTTGTTTTCCTCCAATATTTTAGATGTAAATAAGCTAAAGACGCAAGGGAAAATAAGGTTTCATATCACACTAACTTTCACATCCTAAAGCAGGGGTATATATATACAAGACTTGTGCACATCTGTAATCTTTGTTAGCTCTGCTTATGAAGCAAATATATTGTAAGCTTGGGATATGTGTTGAGAATGCCATTCACAGATCGTTTATCATGACATTTTTATCATGTGAGTAGACTGCGGAAGGATATGACCACTCCACTTGCATGTTCAGTTTCCAATCTCTTTCCAGGGAAATCAAGGGAACTCACAATTAAAGAATGTACAGCAGTTTCTAAATGAGCCTAGCTGTGAGTGAACATCAAATGCATTTCCAAACAGGCTAATCCTGAATGATCCAAGTAACCAACCTTCAAGGAATGATGTAACAAAACTTTCCGAGAATCCAAAACATAACCCAGATCGGCTTGACATCGGCTTGATTCGTCTGCACAAAGGGGCAATGCAAAAGACAGCTGACAATGTAAATGTAAAACACCTCTAGATCAACCACTAGCAGATCCAACGGCCATGAAGCGCCCAACGAGCAAGCCCAGCAGCCATAACAGCAAATGCTACCAGTAAGTTTGTCTGCTGCAAGAAAAGTTACAGCTTACACTATGTTCACAGGAAACAATCCATTTGGTAATAGAAAATCTCCCGGTGGTTCATCACCCTTTCTACTAGATGGAAACTGCGGCTTGCCGCACCCCCACACCCATGTCGGGTGCGGTCGTATCCAACCTGGTAATAAAGGTATCAAATCAAAGGTGTAAGAACAACATCAGGATGCAACAATCCAACATGCATTTTCATCAGAATTAAAACAACTCAAAGCGAACCCTGTAAACAACTCAAACAGTTCAACCTTATGTCTGACCAAATGTTGTATTCGTAATTGCAATGAAGATGGTACAAAAAAAGATATAGGTTGAGTGGCGCCAAATAGATACAAAAGGAAAAATTGAGCCACTGATCCAGCATTAGGATTTCTCAAAGACAAATGAGGAAGACTGTCTAAGGCAATGATTTAGCGTCTGAAGAATCAAAATCCATTACAAAGCTAAATATGGTTTGTGAAAATTGTTGGATGGATGAATGTTGTGTTGTATGTTGTATTGATCTGACCCTCATATGGGGTATATATAGAACACACAAGGGGGTAGAGGCTTGGAGTACAAGATAAATAATACATGGTTTAAACCTATTCAATCTACTCCTTATCTGTATCTTTAAACCCAAACTATATTCTAACATTCCCCTTCAGTCGTAGCGGGAGTGAAACGGACGATTGCGAATGGATTTGAAGTATCGCGCTCGCGTCGTCTTCTCCGCTTCACCATCATCACTTGCATCTCTGATGGGTCAACACCTGGGGCGGTGACTGCGTCCCCTTCAGGTGCCTTCCTTGTCTCTCCACTATTCCCTCCTGCAGTCATAGCGGGAGAGGCGTGGACGCTAATGACGACTCGTACGCCGTTGACTGGGGTTGTTGCCGATGAGTTGTAGACGTAGCCATGTATGTCGATGTTGAGGTAGCCGATCATGATGTAGCCGTGGTCGATGATGTAGTCGTCGTGGATGATGAAGCCGCAAAAAGCCGGAGGCGCAAAAAAAAGCGCTATGACGGAGCTGCAGACATGGACGATGCACCTTGCGGATGTCAGAGGGTGACGTCGATGATGAGTCCACCAGTTTTGCCAGGACCGGGAAAACCCATCGAGCACAAATCGGTTTTGCCAGAACCGTGTGGCCGTGTAGGGGGCGTTACTATAGTGACGCCGTGTCGATGCAGTCGTATCGTCATGTATGACGCGATCGATGCCGTCATCGTGACGCGATCATTGCCGTTGTCGATGTCGCGTCTTGCAGAAAAGTCTGTCAGAGGACGCTAGGTGTGTCCATCTTGTGGACGAGGCGGCGGTGGTGTGTTGTCGATGATGTTGATGAAGACCACGTTGATGAAGACCTTGGCAATGAAGTGTCGGCAATCACGTTGTAGCGGTGTGTCGACGATGATGTCGCTTGAAGGCGTCCCTCGCGGCGATGATGTGTCGATGTCGTGTTGTGCCGAAGAAGTATGTTGGCTCGTAGCCAAGAGTAGTCGTACAGCTCAATATCGGCTCGGTGAAAGTAGTGGATCGCTGAATGGGTGCAGTGGCACCTGGACGTGGCTGTGGCCCGTGACGAGGTTGTCGATGCAGATCGATGTCGCGCAGGTTGCCAAGTCGCCGTAGACTCCTAGTTGATGATGCTGGCGCTGTAGATGATGATGTGTATCTACGTATGCATGCCCCCAAGTGCAGCCTCGTGTGTACGTTCGTAGAGGTTGGCTTTCGCCATCCACGACCTGAACACACATGCATGCATCAGTTGTGATGGAGGCGCGTTGAAGGCGACGAGGAAGCGACTGGGGTCGAGATGTGCAACTGTCGAAGGAGTCGTTCGGTGGAGAGAGGCATGTCGATGCGTGAAGGAAGGCGATGTAGATCGGATCATGGTAGTCTCCTGGAGACGCGCACTGGCCCACGGGGAGTCGGGAGGTCGGTAGTGTCCATCATCTGCGTGTTGGCAATAAGCCATATGTGTGTGCATGGCGCGTAGGTGCGCGAGTATGTGCCGCGTATGTATGTCTAGGCTCAAGCCGGAGGCCGGTGTGTGGCCGCGTCCAGCTAAGCCGGAGTAGCGGGGAGCCAGTCAATCTGTTTGATGTTTGAGCTGGTCGTGTAGTGCTTGTAGTGTGGCGCGCTATTCGCGCGGCCGGACGAGAGCAGATCATGCAGATCGTGCATGCATGTAGGAGTCAGCAGGTAGTTAGCTGCTTAGTGGCCGGTGGGCGTGCGCGCGTGGTGGCCGGGGTTAGTGCTGTGCGTGCGTCTGTGCTAGACCGGATATAAATCCCCTGCCTCTGTACTGATTGCAGAGCTGAGTGTAGCCATGTAGCAAATGTAAATAAGAAAAGGTTTGGGGCGTTCGTGCGCCGGCCGAAAAACCTTGTGTTCACTGTTCTTCTTCTTCCACCTTCGTTTGAGTGAGAGGAGAGGTAGCTAGAGGGCTGCGGTTCCAACACTGCGCGGGGTGCAGAGGGAGGAGCGTGGTCCTGCTGCGCGCTGCGGCGGAAAGAGTGCGTGCCGATCGTCCGGGAGATGTCGAGCTGATGCGCTCGTCCCGCCTAAAGTCGTTTTTTTTTTTAGTCCAAACACACTCTCATTTATTGATCAATACCCAAATACATAGGAATACAAGATAAATCCGGGGGATTAAGTAGCCAGAGATGGCGTCCCGGAGAGAGTCCCAAAGTGTGTTTGGCGAGGCTGTGCGCCTTAAAGTTTGTCTCGCGCCCTTCGAAGATGAAGGAGCATGCTGAAAACTGCGAACCTCGGGAGATGATCTCTTTAACAATGCTCGCGTAACGGCCGCCCGTGCCCTTGTGTATGTCCGTGACAACCTCCTTGCAATCTGAGGCTACCAACACATAAGATAGTGAAAGGTCGAGGGCAAGGGAGAGAGCTTCTCTGCACGCCAAAGCTTCGAGTGTCGCCGGGTCGTTAATACCTTTGTATCTTACTGCTGATGCACCAAGATACTTGCCCATGTCATCCCTGCAAACGGCACTTATAGACCCATCATTTGATTTACGAGAAGTAGCCCCATCAACATGAATTTTGCAGCAGCCTGCAACCGGCGGGATCCATCGTCGCCTCAAGTGCGTGCTGGCCGTAGAAGAACCGGCCGGTTTCTTTTTTACTCTGGTCTCATCAAGCTCACGTAAATACGTGCTGATGAAATGGTTCGTAGCATGTGGGGACTGAAAATTCTGTTCGTGAATGGCCTTGCGACGCGCGTGCCAAATCGCCCATAGGGTAACTAGCACTCTAGTGAAATCTCCATGAGGTAAACTATCCAACAAGGCAAAAACCCACCTCTTCGTATCTGGCTCAGTATTGTTTTCCACGACTTCAACAAGTTCAGGGTCTTCCAAAGCCCACACGCATAGCGCCATGTTGCAATTGATTAGAGAATGTTGCCATGAATCATCTGCTCCGCATATCTCACAAGATTTTGTTACCGACATATTGCGATGGTGCCTCAAGTCAGCCGTTGGAAGAGACTGTTGCGCCAGTCTCCACAAGAAAATTTTTATCTTTGAGGGAACCTCAACTTTCCACAATTTAGTCCACGCCTTCTTCTCCCCTTGACTATTTGATGAGTCTGGCTGGCCTTCCAGCCACGCTTCTCGCCGCAGTTTTGTATCTACCAACATACGGTAAGCACTACGGACAGAGAACAAGCCATTCCGTTCGTGAGTCCAGGACCAAAAGTCACGGATCTGCATCGTGCACAGAGGAATAGACCGGATGGCTGCGACATCAGTGGGTAAGAAGACCTCCGACAGTTTCTGAAGATCCCATTCTGCATCTGGCGTTATAAGCTCGGAAACTAGCTGTGGGGGATTCATAGCTAAACTTACAATAGGCCTCATGTTGTGTTCTCTGGGTAGCCAATTGTGTCGCCATATATATGTGGATGCGCCATCTCCCACTCTTCTGATCATCCCTTGTGTCATCGTGTCACGTCCCTCAAGAATGGCACGCCAAATTTGGGACGGAGCACTCCCAAGCTCAGCTTCAAGGAAGTCACTAGAGGGAAAATATTTGGATTTCAAAATTCTGGCGCTTAAAGAGTGGGGGTCCGTGAGAATCCTCCAAGCCTGACGAGCTAGAAGGGCAAGATTGAAAAGCTCAATATCACGAAAACCCAGTCCGCCGCTCTATTTAGGTCTTGTCATGACACTCCAAGACACCCAACTAGGTTTCCTTTCCCCTTCTTTGCTTCCCCACCAGAACTTGCGTATAAGAGAGTTAATATGCTCACATAGTCCACGAGGTAACTTGAAGCATGACATGGAGTAGACTGGCACTGCTTGGGCAATGGACTTAATGAGAACATCCTTCCCTCCAACTGACAGAATTTTTGCCATCCAGCCTTTAACCTTATTCCAGACTCTATCCTTGAGGAATTTAAAAGCACCATTTTTACTATTACCCACGTCAGATGGCATTCCCAGATACCGTTCAGATAAAGATTCATTGGGTACATTCAAAGCAGCCTTAACATCTTCCTTGAGTGCGTTAGGGCAACCCTTACTGAAAAAGACAGAGGATTTGGTTAGGTTTACCTTCTGACCCGAGGCATTGCAATAGCAATTCAATAGGTTTGACAGCTCATTAGCTCCATCTGTATTGGCCTTGACAAACAGCAGGCTATCATCTGCGAAGAGCAAGTGGTTTACCGGCGGTGCCGTCGAGGCCACTTTGATTCCACTGAGGTGCGATGATTCATTTTTGTTTTTTAGGAGGCACGAAAGGCCCTCCGCTGCTAGCAAGAACAAGTATGGAGAAATGGGGTCTCCCTGTCGAATCCCTCTGGTTGGCTTGAACTCTTCAAGTTTGCCACCATTAAACATAACTGAAAATTTTACCGAAGTAACCATCCCCATGACAAGAGATACCCAAGCTGGTGCAAATCCCAACTTGATCATGATGCCTCGTAGATAATCCCACTCCACGCGGTCATAAGCTTTCATCATGTCCAACTTGACCGCACAAAATCTGTTTTTCTTTGCCTTGTTCCTCTTCATGAAATGGAGGCACTCATAGGCAGTTATTATGTTATCTGTGATCAGTCTGCCAGGCACAAAGGCGGATTGCTCCTCAGAGATGATATCAGGTAGAATCTGTTTCAGACGGTTAGAAAGCACCTTTGACGCGATTTTATATAGCACATTGCACAGACTGATAGGACGGAATTGAGAGAGCTGGGTGGGATCTTTTACCTTGGGAATCAGGACTAAAATAGTTTCATTAATTACCTCCGGGCTTTCCTCTCCTCTCAAAATGCGCAAAATAATATTCGTTACCTCCACACCGCAAATATCCCAGTGTCGTTGAAAGAAGTGGGCAGGGAAGCCATCTGGGCCGGGTGCTTTTGTTGGGAACATTTGGAAAAGCGCTGTTTTGATCTCTTCCGAAGTGTATGGTGCAATTAACATGTCATTCATCTCTTGCGTCACCTTGGCCGGAACCACATCCAGTACTTCATTCATACCTGATGTTCCTTCCGCAGAGAACAGATTTGAGTAGAACGTATTGATCATATTAATCATCTCCTGCGGATCCTGTGTTAAAGAGCCATCCGCTCGGGCTAAAGTCTTGATAGTATTTTTCCTCCTACGCATATTAGCCCGGCGTTGGAAGAACTTAGTGTTCTTGTCCCCGTCTCTAAGCCAGTCCACCCTGGATCGCTGCCTGTGTAAGATCTCCTCCATATGGTATAGTTCCACCAAGCGATCCACTATTTTTGTCTCTGCATGTGAGGGCCTAGAGCGATCGGGTTCATTCTGTAAGACTTCCAACTCACGTTTCAGTTTTTTGATCTCTCGGCAGACGTTGCCTATCTTTGCACCACTCCATTGTGTAAGCTTGCCTGAGAGTTCAAACAACTTTTTACTCAGCGCTTGAACAGTTTGTGCACCAGAGAGGCTGGACCATTGCAAAATCAGAGCATCACGGAACTCGTCGTGTTTCTCCCAGTGCAGTTCGTACCTGAACATTTTCCTCGACGGGCCCCTGTCATCATTTGGTTCAAGCTGTAGGCGGATTGGGCAGTGATCCGAAGAGGCGCTCGTTTCATGCACTAGAGTCGCCGAGGGGAAGAGTAGCTGCCAATCATTGTTAGCAAGGGCACGGTCCAGCCGTACACGGCAGAAGCCACCCCCTGCCGTCTTCTTCTCAAAAGTCCAAGGTTTGCCGACGTAGCCAAGATCAATAAGTCCGGTGACATCTGTTGCGTCTCGGAATCCCGCCATTTGTGCGCTTCTCCTCTGGCTAGCACCCACGTGCTCGCTAGGATGAAGGACTTCATTATAATCCCCGATACAAAGCCATGGAAGGGTTCTGGCCGTAACGAGGGACTTAAGGAGATCCCAAGTCTTATACCGCTCGCTGACATTAGCTTCACCGTATATACATGTAAGGCGCCAGTCTTCTCTATTTGGAATCGACACAGTGGCATCAATATGGTACTGAGAATAACCAAAAACACTGATATTTATTCCATTATTCCAGAAAACTCCTAGGCCGCCGCTGCGACCCGAACTACCAACTGCATAACAGTTATCGTAACCTAAAGTGCTCGCCGTACTCTCGACACGTACTTTGGATATTTGTGTTTCAACAATACATAGTACGGCCGGGGCAAATTGCCTCGCTATATCGCGAAGCTCGCGAACTGTCGCGGGTTTGCCCGCCCCGCGACAGTTCCAGCAGATAATATTCATTGAGCGCGGCGGCGCTCCTCCAAGGAGCCCGCCTGTTCGCTCATTTTGTTCGTCGATTTGTTGGGTGACGACCCCTTCTTTGGCTTCTTCCTATCACGTGGGTTCTGGTATCCTGGGGGAGGGGGTGGAACCAGTATTATCTCCTTCGGCTGAACATGTTCAGCAGGATTTTGGGCGTGACGTTCTGCAGTATTCTCGACTGAAACCCCAAGAGCATCATCAGAAAGGTCAAGCTTCTTCTTAGCAGAAGGTTCGGTCTGATCGGCATACTTCTCGACGGCGTCTGTCTTGAGTGGGCTTTCCGCTGTGTCATTCAGGTCCACGTCCTCTTGCAAGCCCGCTTCCTGTGATGATCGCTTCTTGGCTCCATCGCCGTTGCCCCGGCCTCCATCAGCGTTGCCGCGTCCACCGCGGCCTCTGCCTCGGCGTCCAGGTGCACCCCTGTTGCCACTAGTATAGCTGAAGTTGCCTCGGCCAGTCTGATTAAACTGGGTCGAGGGGAGACTCCTTCTCTTGGCTAACATCCATTCACCATATTCAATCTCATCAGGATTGTGGATACCATTACCACACTCTTCAAGGATGTGGCCCATAACACCGCAGACTTCACAAAAGAAAGCAATCTTTTCATATTTCACCGGTAACAGTAGCCTCTCTTCACCCTTGATATTCAGTGGTGCAAACCTAACCAATGGCTGTGCTACATTGATCTTTGCTTGTACCCTGACATAGTTCCCCTCAAAAACTCTGGTTGGGTTCATCTCCACACTCTTCACTTGACCAATTCTCCGTGCTAATTGATCCATGATCGGTTCTTTGCGATACAGTTCTGGTGTGTCATGAATCTGCGCCCAGACATACACGCGATCAAGAATGACCGCCTCAGGCTTCCCCTTACCATCGTACTCTTCTATGATCACCATGAGTCCCCTGAAGATCCATGGCCCTTGATGCATCACCCTATTCCAGTCTCCCACGCAGAACAATTGGATTACAAACAAATTGTCACCTGCCTCGCGGATCTCTGGGTCATAGGCGAGACGCCATATGTATTTCATTGTGTTCTTGAAAGCATCCATGCTGAAGGGCTTCTTGGTGTTTACCTTGGCGACCGCTAACCAGCGTGCCTCCTTGGCAAATTGTGAGATTTCCTCCTCGCCCACGATCACGTCATCAAGCTCAGATTCCTTCAGCTTCATGTTTTTCATGGCAGTCTCCAGATCAACCGCCGCCTTGCTCCTTCTGCTATCAGTGGACCTGCCGCCCGGAGTACCAGTTGAGGAGGAGGCCGCCATCGGATCTCAGGCAAAACCTTACCGCCCACACTGCGAAACCGAGGCCGGGTGGAAGGACTAGCCGACCCCGAAATCAGCCCAAGTACACAAGTGGGGGGAGGGAAGACAGATCTGACGCTCGACGGGATGAAAACCTCGACGGCGACCGAAATCGCCGGAGTAAGAAAACCCGAAATCGATTCAGGGCCCCAAAATGGTGAGTAATAGTCCATGAAACGGGTCAGAATCGGCCAAAACTGCGAGTGTTGATGACCGACACATAAGCGCACCTTGGGGTTCAACAACTATGGAAATCGCTTCGGGGCCCCAAAATGGTGAGTAGTAGGGCATGAAACGGATCAGCATCGGCCAAAACTACGAGTGTTGATGACCGACACGTAAACGCACCCCGGTGTTCGTTAATCGTGGAAATCACTCCGGGGCCCCAAAACGGTGAGTAATAGTCCATGAAACGGGTCAGAATCGGCAAAAACTGCGAGTGTTGATGACCGACACATAAGCGCACCTTGGGGTTCAACAACTATGGAAATCGATTCAGGGCCCCAAAATGGTGAGTAATAGTCCATGAAACGGGTCAGAATCGGCCAAAACTGCGAGTGTTGATAACCGACACATAAGCGCACCTTGGGGTTCAACAACTATGGAAATCGCTTCGGGGCCCCAAAACGGTGAGTAGTAGGGCATGAAACGGGTCAGAATCGGCCAAAACTGCGAGTGTTGATGACTAGTCGTGGGTGGCTTGAAGTGAAGGGGGCCGTCGCTCCTGGCTGGCCCTCTTGGCCTGCGTGTACGCGCCGATATGGCCCGTGCGTGTTAAAGCCGATTGAGTGCGTGGGCCGCCTGCCCGTCACCCGCCGGCGCGACCTTGCTTGCGTCCGTAGATCAGATCTGGCACCGTCCCGGTGTCGATCTGCTTGTACGCGCCGCCGAAGGTGCATGGAGGAGCCGCTGCTTGCATGAGTTGGATGAAGGCGCATCGGTGCAGATCATGGTCGCTAGACTGCTAGAGGGCGTAGGCGATCGTGCGCCCGGCGTCGACTGGCGCGCACAAGACTGGGCAGATTGTCGATGTAGAGCCCGTGCACACATGGCACCGTTCATCGTCACGAGCTGGAACGCGTCGTCGTCCCACGTCGGTGCAGCCTTGTGCCCCTTGCGTTGTTGTAGTGGCGCGCCCTCCCAGTGTTGATGCGCCCGTGCGTGCGGTTGGAGGTGGACGCCTGCGGAGCCGACGCCTCGGCCGGTGAGAGTAGATGATGTTCTTGATGCCGCTGTGATTTCTGTGCTGGTTTTCACCGGATTTTGAGGATTGTCAGGCTTTATTTGTAGCTAAGAAAAATTGGTCTTAAGGGATTTCGAAAATTGGAATTGATCTAATCTAAGAAATTGATCTAAACTATGGAACCGATAGGATCTTTTGATCGATCGGATGCCGCGCCCCCGGGAGAGAAGATTAATCTCCCCGGGGGCGGCGCCATGCGGAAGTGATAGAGGAACCTATGATCGGCGTCATGAGACTAGCTGCTCTAATACCATGTGAAAAATATTAGATGGATGAATGTTGTGTTGTATGTTGTATTGATCTGACCCTCATATGGGGTATATATAAAATACATGAGGGGGTAGAGGCTTGGAGTACAAGATAAATAATACATGGTTTAAACCTATTCAATCTACTCCTTATCTCTATCTTTAAACCCAAACTATATTCTAACATGGTTCAGTACAAAACATCAAATTTAGTACAAAGAGCATATGGTCCACTACAATGCTGATGAATATTCCACTCACACAAAAGGTGACATACATATGCTTTTTTTACAAAGGGATATTGCCTAACCCATACTAAAATAGTGTTGGAGAACGTTGCAGAAAATTAAAAATTTTCCTATGGTTTCTCCAAGATCCATCTATGAGTTCATCTAAGCAACAAGTCAAGGGAGTGAGTTTGCATCTACATACCACTTGTACATCGAGTGCGGAAGCGTTCAAGGGGACGGTGATGATGGAGTCGTACTCGCCGTGATTCAGATCACCGATGACCAAGTGCTGAATGGACAACACCTCCGCGTTCAACACACGTACGGTACGGACGACGTCTCCTCCGTCTTGATCCAGCAAGGAGGAAGGAGAGGTTGAGGAAGACAGCTCCAACGGCAGCACGACGGCGTGGTGTTGTTGGTGCAGCAGTACTCCGACAGGGCTTCGCCAAGCACGTACGAAGGAGGAGAGGTGTTGGGGTGGGGAGGGGCTGCGCCTTGGCTTGGGTGTTCAGCCCTCCCCTCACCCCTCTATTTACAGGGGAAGGGGCAAGGGGGGCCGGCCCCTCTAGATGGGATCTAGAGGGGGGGCGGCGGCCAGGGAGGGGGAACTTGCCCCCCAAGCAAGGGGGGCGCCCCCTCTAGGGTTCCGCCCAAGGGGGGGGGGGGGGCGCCCAGCCCTCCAGGGGCTGGCTCCTGCCCCACGCAGCCCATGTGGACCCCCCGGGAGGGGTGGCCCCTCCCGGTGGACCCCCGAAACCCTTCCGGTGGCCCTGGTACAATACCGATATGCTCCCGAAACCTTCCGGTGTCCGTATGATAACTTCCCATATATAAATCTTTACCTCCGGACTATTCCGGAACTCCTTGTGACGTCCGGGATCTCATCCGGGACTCGGAACAACATTCGGTAATCACATACAAGTCTTCCTAATAACCCTAGCGTCACCGAACCTTAAGTGTGTAGACCCTACGGGTTCGGAGACATGCGAACATGACCGAGACGGCTCTCGGTCAATAACCAACAGCGGATCTGGATACCCATGTTGGCTCTACATGCTCCTCGATGATGTCATCGGATGAACCGCGATGTCGAGGATTCAAGCAACCCCGTATATTATTCCCTTTGTCAATCGGTACGTTACAAGCCCGAGACTCGATCGTCGGTATCCCAATACCTCCTTCAATCTCGTTACCGGCAAGTCACTTTACTCGTACCGTAATGCATGATCCCGTGACCAAACACTTGGTCACTTTGAGCTCATTATGATGATGCATTACCGAGTGGGCCCAGAGATACCTCTCCGTCATACGGAGTGACAAATCCCAGTCTCGATCCGTGTCAACCCAACAGACACTTTCGGAGATACCTGTAGTGCACCTTTATAGTCACCCAGTTATGTTGTGACGTTTGGTACACCCAAAGCACTCCTACGGTATCCGGGAGTTACACGATCTCATGGTCTAAGGAAGAGATACTTGACATTGAAAAAGCTCTAGCAAAACGAACTACACGATCTTGTGCTATGCTTAGGATTGGGTCTTGTCCATCACGTCATTCTCCTAATGACGTGATCCCGTTGTCAATGACATCTGATGTCCATAGTCAGGAAACCATGACTATCTGTTGACCAACGAGCTAGTCAACTAGAGGCTTACTAGGACGTATTGTGGTCTATGTATTCACACGTGTATTACGATTTCCGAATAATACAATTATAGCATGAATAGAAGACAATTATCATGAACAAGGAAATATAATAATAATGCTTTTATTATTGCCTCTAGGGCATATTTCCAACAGTCTCCCACTTGCACTAGAGTCAATAATCTAGTTACATTGTGATGAATCGAACACCCATAGAGTTCTGGTGTTGATCATGTTTTGCTCGCGAGAGAGGTTTAGTCAACGGATCTGCGACATTCAGATCCGTATGTACTTTGCAAATATCTATGTCTCCATCTTGAACATTTTCACGGATGGAGTTGAAACGACGCTTGATGTGCCTGGTCTTCTTGTGAAACCTGGGCTCCTTGGCAAGGGCAATAGCTCCAGTGTTGTCACAGAAGAGTTTGATCGGCCCCGACGCATTGGGTATGACTCCTAGGTCGGTGATGAACTCCTTCACCCAAATTGCTTCATGCGCTGCCTCCGAGGCTGCCATGTACTCCGCTTCACATGTAGATCCCGCCACGACACTCGCTTGCAGCTGCACCAGTTCTCGCTCCACCATTCAACATATACACGTATCCGGTTTGTGACTTAGAGTCATCCAGATCTGTGTCGAAGCTTAGCGCCGACGTAACCCTTCTGACGAGCTCTTCGTCACCTCCATAAACGAGAAACATGTCCTTCGTCCTTTTCAGGTACTTTTGGATATTCTTGACCGCTGTCCAGTGTTCCTTGCCGGGATTACTTTGGTACCTTCCTACCAAACTTACGGCAAGGTTTACATCAGGTCTGGTACACAGCATGTCATACATAATAGATCCTATGGCTGAAGCATAGGGGATGACACTCATCTCTTCTTTATCTTTTGCCGTGGTCGGGCATTGAGCCGAGCTCAATCTCACACCTTGCAATACAGGCAAGAACCCCTTCTTGGACTGATCCATTTTGAACTTCTTCAAAATCTTATCAAGGTATGTGCTTTGTGAAAGACCTATGAGGCGTCTCGATCTATCTCTATAGATCTTGATGCCTAATATATAAGCAGCTTCTCCAAGGTCCTTCATCGAAAAACACTTATTCAAGTAGGCCTTAATGCTGTC
Organism: Aegilops longissima; assembly: GCA_021605205.1. Classification (NCBI taxonomy): domain Eukaryota; kingdom Viridiplantae; phylum Streptophyta; class Magnoliopsida; order Poales; family Poaceae; genus Aegilops; species Aegilops longissima. The sequence continues at coordinate 6,310,680 of CM038676.1, read as the reverse complement.
CAAGAATTCTATATCATTTCCCATCAAAAGTATGTCATCTACATATAATATGAGAAATGCTACAGAGCTCCCACTCACTTTCTTGTAAACGCAGGCTTCTCCATAAGTCTGCATAAACCCAAACGCTTTGATCATCTCATCAAAGCGAATGTTCCAACTCCGAGATGCTTGCACCAGCCCATAAATGGATCGCCGGAGCTTGCATACTTTGTTAGCATTCTTAGGATCGACAAAACCCTCCGGCTGCATCATATACAGTTCTTCCTTAAGATGCCCGTTAAGGAATGCCGTTTTGACGTCCATCTGCCATATCTCATAATCATAGTATGCGGCAATTGCTAACATGATTCGGACGGACTTAAGCTTCGCTACGGGAGAGAAAGTCTCATCGTAGTCAATCCCTTGAACTTGCCGATAACCCTTAGCGACAAGTCGAGCTTTATAGATGGTGACATTACCATCCGCGTCCGTCTTCTTCTTAAAGATCCATTTGTTTTCTATCGCTCGCCGATCATCGGGCAAGTCAGTCAAAGTCCATACTTTGTTTTCATACATGGATTCTATCTCGGATTTCATGGCTTCTAGCCATTTGTTGGAATCTGCGCCCACCATCGCTTCTTCATAGTTCGAAGGTTCACCGTTGTCTAACAACATGATTTCCAGGACAGGGTTGCCGTACCACTCTGGTGCGGAACGTGTCCTTGTGGACCTACGAAGTTCAGTAGCAACTTGATCCGAAGTACCTTGATCATCATCATTATTTTCCTCTTCAGTTGGTGTAGGCATCACAGGAACATTTTCCTGAGCTGCACTACTTTCCCGTTCAAGAGGTAGTACTTCATCGAGTTCTACTTTCCTCCCACTTACTTCTTTCGAGAGAAACTCTTTTCCGAAAGGATCCGTTCTTGGCAACAAAGATCTTGCCTCGTATCTTAAGTAGAAGGTATACCCAATGGTTTCTTTAGGGTATCCTATGAAGACGCATTTTTCCGACTTGGGTTCGAGCTTTTCAGGTTGAAGTTTCTTGACATAAACATCGCATCCCCAAACTTTTAGAAACGACAGCTTAGGTTTCTTCCCAAACCATAATTCATACGGTGTCGTCTCAACGGATTTAGACGGTGCCCTATTTAAAGTGAATGTAGCTGTCTCTAGAGCGTATCCCCAAAATGATAGCGGTAAATCGGTAAGAGACATCATAGATCGCACCATATCCAATAGAGTGCGATTCGACGCTCGACACACCGTTCTGTTGAGGTGTTCCAGCGGCGTCGGTTGTGAAACGATTCCACATTTCCTTAAGTGTGTACCAAATTCGTGACTTAAATATTCTCCTCCACGATCTGATCGTAAGAACTTTATTTTTCGATCACGTTGATTCTCTACCTCATTCTGAAATTCCTTGAACTTTTCAAAGGTCTCAGACTTGTGTTTCATCAAGTAGACATACCCATATCTACTTAAGTCGTCTGTGAGAGTGAGAACATAACGATATCCTCCGCGAGCCTCAACGCTCATTGGACCGCACACATCGGTATGTATGATTTCCAATAGGTTGGTTGCTCGCTCCATTGTTCCGGAGAACGGAGTCTTGGTCATTTTGCCCATAAGGCATGGTTCGCATGTGTCAAATGATTCATAATCGAGAGACTCTAAAAGTCCATTAGCATGGAGCTTCTTCATGCGCTTGACACCAATGTGACCAAGGCGGCAGTGCCACAAGTATGTGGGACTATCTTTATCAACTTTACATCTTTTGGTATTCACGCTATGAATATGTGTAACATTACGCTCGAGATTCATTAAGAATAAACCATTGACCATAGGGGCATGACCATAAAACATATCTCTCATATAAATAGAACAACCATTATTCTCGGATTTAAATGAGTAGCCATCTCGTATCAAACGAGATCCAGATACAATGTTCATGCTCAAACTTGGCACCAAATAACAATTATTAAGGTTTATAACTAATCCCGTAGGTAAATGTAGAGGTAGCGTGCCGACGGCGATCACATCGACCTTGGAACCATTCCCGACGCGCATCGTCACCTCGTCCTTCGCCAGTCTCCGCTTATTCCGCAGCTCCTGCTGTGAGTTACAAATATGAGCAACGGCACCGGTATCAAATACCCAGGAGTTACTACGAGTACTGGTAAGGTACACATCAATTACATGTATATCAAATATACCTTTAGTGTTGCCGGCCTTCTTGTCCGCTAAGTATTTGGGGCAGTTCCGCTTCCAGTGGCCCTTCCCTTTGCAATAAAAGCACTCTGTCTCAGGCTTGGGTCCATTCTTTGACTTCTTCCTGGCAACTTGCTTACCGGGCGCGGCAACCTCCTTGCCGTCCTTCTTGAAGTTCTTCTTGCCCTTGCCCTTCTTGAACTTAGTGGTTTTATTGACCATCAACACTTGATGTTCTTTCTTGATTTCAACCTCTGCTGACTTCAGCATTGAAAATACTTCAAGAATAGTCTTCACCATCCCCTGCATATTGTAGTTCATCACAAAGCTCTTGTAGCTTGGTGGGAGCGACTGAAGGATTCTGTCAATGACCGCCTCATCCGGGAGGTTAATGTCCAGCTGGGACAGGCAGTTGTGCAACCTGGACATTTTGAGTATGTGCTCACCGATGAACTATTTTCCTCCATCTTACAACTATAGAACTTGTCGGAGACTTCATATCTCTCGACCCGGGCATGAGCTTGGAAAACTAGTTTCAGCTCCTCGAACATCTCATATGCTCCTTGTTGCTCAAAACGCTTTTCGAGCCCCGGTTCTAAGCTGTAAAGCATGCCGCACTGAACGAGGGAGTAATCATCAGCACGAGACTGCCAAGCATTCATAATGTCTTGGTTCTCGGGGACGGGTGCATCACCTAGCGGTCCTTCTAGGACATATTATTTCCTGGCAGCTATGAGGATGATCCTCAGGTTCCGGACCCCGTCCGTATAGTTGCTGCCATCATCTTTCAGCTTGGTTTTCTCTAGGAACGCGTTGAAGTTCAGGTTGACATGAGCGTTGGCCATTTGATCTACAAGACATATTTTGCAAAGGTTTTAGACTAAGTTCATGATAATTAAGTTCATCTAATCAAATTATTTTAATGAACTCCCACTCAGATTAGACATCCCTCTAGTCATCTAAGTGTTACACGATCCGAGTCGACTAGGCCGTGTTCGATCATCACGTGAGACGGACTAGTCATCGTCGGTGAACATTCTCATGTTGATCGTATCTTCCATACGACTCGTGTTCGACCTTTCGGTCTCCGTGTTCCGAGGCCATGTCTGTACATGCTAGGCTCGTCAAGTTAACCCTAAGTGTTTTGCATGTGTAAAACTGTCTTACACCCGTTGTATGTGAACGTAAGGATCTATCACACCCGATCATCACGTGGTGCTTTGAAGCATTTAACTTTAGCAATGGTGCACAGTTAGGGAGAACACTTTTGATATTGTTGTAGGGATCATCTTATTTACTACCGTCGTTCTAAGTAAACAAGATGCATAAACATAATAAACATCACATGCAGTTATATAGTAGTGACATGATATGGCCAATATCATATAGCTCCATTGATCTCCATCTTCGGGGCTCCATGATCATCTTGTCACTGGCATGACACCATGATCTCCATCATCATGATCTCCATCATCGTGTCTTCATGAAGTTGTCACGTCAACGACTACTTCTACTTCTATGGCTAACGCGCTTAGCAATAAAGTAAAGTAATTTACATGGCGTTCTTCAATGACACGCAGGTCATACAAAATAAAGACAACTCCTATGGCTCCTGCCGGTTGTCATACTCATTGACATGCAAGTCGTGATTCCTATTACAAGAACATGATCTCATACATCACAATATGTCATTCATCATTCATCACAACTTCTGGCCATATCACATCACATGACAATTGCTGCAAAAACAAGTTAGACGTCCTCTAATTGTTGTTGCATCTTTTACGTGGCTGCAATTGGTTTCTAGCAAGAACATTTTCTTAGCTACGAATAACCACAACGTGATTTTGTCAACTTCTATTTACCCTTCATAAGGATCCTTTTCATCGAATTCGCTCCAACTAAAGTGGGAGAGACAGACACCCGCCAGCCACCTTATGCAACTAGTGCATGTCAGTCGGTGGAACCGGTCTCACGTAAGCGTACGTGTAAGGTTGGTCCGGGCCGCTTCATCCCACAATACCGCTGAAGCAAGATAAGACTAGTAGCGGCAAGCAAGTTGACAAGATCTACGCCCACAACAAAATTGTGTTCTACTCGTGCAATAGAGAACTACGCATAGACCTAGCTCATGATGCCACTGTTGGGGAACGTTGCAGAAAATTAAAATTTTTCCTACGGTTTCACCAAGATCCATCTATGAGTTCATCTAAGCAACGAGTCAAGGGAGTGAGTTTGCATCTACATACCACTTGTAGATCGAGTGCGGAAGCGTTCAAGGGGATGGTGATGATGGAGTCGACTCCCGTGATTCAGATCACCGATGACCAAGTGCTGAACGGACAGCACCTCCGCTCAACACACGTGACGGCACGGACGACGATCCTCCGCCTTGATCCAGCAAGGAGGAAGGAGAGGTTGAGGAAGACAGCTCCAACGACAGCACGACGGCGTGGTGTTGTTGGTGCAGCAGTACTCCGACAGGGCTTCGCCAAGCACGTACGGAGGAGGAGAGGTGTTGGGGTGGGGAGGGGCTGCGCCTTGGCTTGGGTGTTCAGCCTCCCTCACCCCTCTATTTATAGGGAAGGGCAGGGGCGGCCCTCTAGATGGGATCTAGAGGGGGGGCGGCGGCCAAGGAGGGGGAACTTGCCCCACAAGCAAGGGGGGCGCCCCCTCTAGGGTTCCCCCCCAACCCTAGGCGCATGGGCCCAAGGGCGGGGCGCGCCCGGCCCTCCAGGGGCTGGCTCCTGCCCCACGCAGCCCATGTGTCCCCCCGGGAGGGGTGGTCCCTCCCGGTGGACCCCCGGAACCCTTCCGGTGGCCCCGATACAATACCGATATGCTCCCGAAACCTTCCGGTGTCCGTATGACAACTTCCCATATATAAATCTTTACCTCCGGACTATTCCGGAACTCCTCGTGACGTCCGGGATCTCATCAGGACTCGAACAACGTTCGTAATCACATACAAGTCTTCCTAATAACCCTAGCGCCACCGAACCTTAAGTGTGTAGACCCTACGGGTTCGGAGACATGCGACATGACCGAGACGACTCTCAGGTCAATAACCAACAGCGGGATCTGGATACCCATGTTGGCTCCCACATGCTCCTCGATGATGTCATCGGATGAACCACGATGTCGAGGATTCAAGCAACCCGTATACTATTCCCTTTGTCAATCGGTACGTTACAAGCCCGAGACTCGATCGTCGGTATCCCAATACCTCGTTCAATCTCGTTACCGGCAAGTCACTTTACTCGTACCGTAATGCATGATCCCGTGACCAAACACTTGGTCACTTTGAGCTCATTATGATGATGCATTACCGAGTGGGCCCAGAGATACCTCTCCGTCATACGGAGTGACAAATCCCAGTCTCGATCCATGTCAACCCAACAGACATTTTCGGAGATACCTGTAGTGCACCTTTGTAGTCACCCAGTTACGTTGTGACGTTTGGTACACCCAAAGCACTCCTACGGTATCCGGGAGTTACACGATCTCATGGTCTAAGGAAGAGATACTTGACATTGAAAAAGCTCTAGCAAAACGAACTACACGATCTTGTGCTATGCTTAGGATTGGGTCTTGTCCATCACGTCATTCTCCTAATGACGTGATCCCGTTGTCAATGACATCTGATGTCCATAGTCAGGAAACCATGACTATCTGTTGACCAACGAGCTAGTCAACTAGAGGCTTACTAGGGACGTATTGTGGTCTATGTATTTACACGTGTATTACGATTTCCGGATAATACAATTATAGCATGAATAGAAGACAATTATCATGAACAAGGAAATATAATAATAATGCTTTTATTATTGCCTCTAGGGCATATTTCCAACAAATAGCTATGTGCATGATTTGAGAAATGAGCAAGAGAAGGCAAGTATCAGCAACGATATGAACCGAGCACGTTGAGTATCCATCCGTAGACATATGCAAAAGGATTAACCAGTAAACACCAACAAAATGGTATCTCTTTTGTGAGCAGCAGGGAAAATGGGATACAAGAAAGCCACATCACAAGATATTAGTCCTGCATCATAAAAGCATCACAATTAGATAATTATGATGGAATATCTCAAAACTTTGTTGAGCAAATGGAAATAGTAAGCTCTTTGATAAAATGATAGGTAAACCACTACTGGGAGCCTAACTGAATAGTCAATCTTGACCATTGTTAAAGATAAGATGCTTAAGATAAACCCACAAGCCTCCTTCAGTGAAGACATTCAAAAAGAATAACTTGTGACCACAACAACTAATTAAGCACAAAGAGATTAGATTTCAGAAACATATATTATAAAAAAGCACCATAAACAATTGAAATTTGATAAGCAAAGCCTACAGTACTAAAAAATCCTACTTTGAAAATTATTTTCTAAACATCTATTGCATTTAATTTCCCCTTTGTTAATCAATGAGAATAAAGAGTCCACATACACAATGGAAGAAAGTGCTCGAGAATTATTTTTCACTTAATTCAAGTATAGCTTGCATTACTGACAATAAAAAGGAAGGCATCCATTAAAATCAATGTAACTAAAGTGAATCACAAAGATATCACTCATGCTTGAGCAAAAGGCCCGAGCAAAAGAAAAACAAAAAAACAATAATTTATTCAATGCAACCAGGAGGACAAGTAATGGACCAACTAAACACATGTATCATATATAGTCAATAACAGAACCTTTGTCCTGGATCATAATCCCATCTAACTTAAATCAATTCAACCTCTCCTTTCTTTACTGAACGATCAGAAGAACAAAGTGGTAAGATATCACAGTGGTAAGATGACACTATTGAACAAAGTGGGTTCTATTAAAGCTGCCCAAATTTTCATAGTTTACTAAAAGGTAGCAACTATCAATCTATAATGGACTGTATAAACAAACAAATGTTGATGCCACATGATTTAAAGCTAGCAGCCAATTCTCAAATGAGGAGAGAAAACTAAGTCATACCTTGGCAGCGGCCGCTCCAGGTCCTCCTCTCCCTGCAGATCCCAGATCGCCTCCATTAACCGCTCCCTTAGCAGCGTCTGCTCCAGGTCCACCTCCCCTTGTAGATCATCTTGACACAGAATATATATAGGACTTATATGCATCACTTGTCTTTGTTAGCTTGTGAGCATGGGATATGTGTTGAGCGAGATATTTAAGAAATGTGTGTCATGTCTTTTTAATCATGTGACTGGACTAGAGAATCATGTGACCTTCCTACTTGTATGTTTAGTTTCTGTTGAAGGGAAATATTGTGTTATGTTCAAGTGAACTCACATTAAAAGAAGAGAATGGTGAGATGTTTGAATGATAACATAGATGAATGGAAATTGCATTTGCAAATAGGTTGGTCTTGAACTATCCAAATTATCCAACTTCCAAGTAGTGGAAGAAGTTGATATACATGCTATTCTAGGTTCTGTTCATACGTGCCATCAGTCATGTGAAACAATAGGATGAAGCTGCTCCTCAAAGGAAATTCCAAACGTTCGAACGTGTGTGACGAATTTGATATGACTTTCGATACTATGCGGTCCAACATGCCAAATCTCCTGCACCACAAGAAGCAGGGAACATATTAACCCACACGTTCTTCTAATTACTCAGCCATGTAGCAGCAAGGTTAAAGAACTAATCATGTTAACACGCAACTAGCTAGAGCACTGGCTGACTAGAGGAGACTACAAAAGGTAATAAACAATTAAAAAACTGAGAAGAAGCCGTTTACCCTGCTTAATTTCTGTATGCAAACCATCCACTGAAGCCTGAATTCGTTTGGCCACAAGTAATCAAACTATAAATCTCAATCACACCGTTAGTAAGTTCTACTGCTGCATTACTCGGTGAAACAAAGTCAATTTTAATTAGGAACGCTCCATTGCTAAAACAGCTCAAAGAAAGAGAACAACTTTCAATTCAAATCTCACCTCACCACGCAAGCGCAGAGGCCGGGGGTGATCCCCCTTTAAAAAAAAACTCACCATGCCAATAGCAGTAGGTTTTCCTTCTGCAGCCACAAATTTTGCCAACGCAAAAGTGAACTCTAAAAAAGCTCCTGCGCTGTGCATCTCCCACAGCCGCAGCCTATACATCATTAATTGTTTCAGGGAGATGAAGCAGAATAGAAGGCTGAATATTCCGGGTAAAAAAAAATAAATGGTACTAATTACTAAATTTGTACGTCTGAATTAAGCAATATTAATTTCACCTAGGCATGCATATGCGTGTACAGAGACAGACAGAAGTGGATGTCCTCACCACTCTTAAGCAGCCACCATGTTAATCAGATATCTATAGCACTACTAGGCTACATGAAATCCACAACTGCTCCTCCTGTTGCTGATTAACCATCTTACACCGTGCAAACCGAACGACCACCTGAAACAGATGGCACGCCCTGTATCTACATCGACCCCTCTGCTCAAAATGGTGTGCTTTCGCTGGACAGCCGGGCTTCCAAATCTGCCACCAAGTTCCTTCCAAAATCCAAAAAGTCATAACATTGTTATGGCCTTGTGAAAAAAGGCATTTACTCCATTTGCTTCAATTTGGAGCCTGGGCTGCAGGAATGCACAGAAACAAAACATTCGATTTTGCGTTGAAGAAATAGAAGTTTAGATCCGCTCTTGCAAGGAGCTAGCAGTCTTCATGTCATCAATACGCAAGGAGAGCAAATACATTTGCTTCAATTTTAATAAAAAAATATTAATGAAAAAAGCACATGAGCCCTGGATGCAAGGCTTCTTTCCTCTTCATGGTGATAGGGACTCTCAGATGCCTTTCTAATAATGATATACTCCCTCCATCCCAAAATAAGCTGATTTAAACAAAGTTGGTATAACTTTGTACTAAATCAGCGACACTTATTTTGGGACGGAGGTAGTAGAAAACATTCATCCTGTCATAGATTTGTGCCTACATCAATTGTTTTCGAGTGCTGATAGAGAAAAATTACCCTTATTGACGCTGTGAAACTGTCATTTCCTGCTAGAGGTGGTACAAGATTCACACATCGGAGGGGGTAATTTGGGAGTAGGTGATGAGAAGAACAGAGGAAGAGGGTGAGTAGGTGATAGTTCAGGCAATTCTCATTTCATTGATTTGTTACAGGGATGGCACTTGCCCCTTTTAAACACACACACACACGCGCACACACACACACACACACACACACACACACACACACACACACACACACACACACACACACACACACAAATGGGACACTAGATGATCTTCCTATGGCTCACTCCTACGTTTCCACTCTTGGCCCCATTGCAGCTGTCAAACTGTCATTTCCTACTAGTGGTGGTACAAGATTCACACATCGGACGGGGTAATTTGGGAGTAGGTGATGAGAAGAACAGAGGGAGAGGGTGAGTAGGTGATAGTTCAGGCAATTCTCATTTCATCGATTCGTTACAGGGATGGCACTTGCCCCTTTTAAAAGCACACACACTTGGGACACTAGATGATCTTCCTATAGCTCACTCCTACATTTCCACTCTTGGCCCCATTGTCGTCCGTATTCCAGTACTACTGGTTCCCCTGGACTGGGATCTTGCCGACTATTGTGGCCATGGTGGAGGGTATGGCGTGAAACAAGCATCGCTCCATTAGGTTTCCTCAAAGTTTTCATTTTAGGCATTGTCATGTCTACAAGACACAGTTAGACCTTTGGCAGCCTGTTGCTTGAAACAAAGCTTCTGGAATCATTTGCCCCAAGGCGTACTTATTGAATGGTGGGTGTTCTTCCGAGAGCTACAATTGCCACCGTGGCTGCTACATCCACATACCATGCCTAGTGGTAATTTGACTTCAAGTGGACAAAGTAAGACACGACAATGCTAGTGGCTTTCAGCTCCTTTTCGCTTCACCTCCTTGACTCTCACATTTTTGTTTCCCTCCAATATTTTAGATGTAAATAAGCTGAAGACGCAAGGGAAAAAATATAAATTCATATCACACTCACTTTCACATCCTAAGGCAGAAGTATATATAGGACTTCTACACACCTCTAATCTGTGATAGCTCTTCTTTCGAAAGAAAATATTGTGAGCATGGGATATGTGTTGAGAAGGCCATTCAGAAATCGTTTTCAGGACATTACTATCATGTGAGTAGACTGTTGAATGATATGACTAGTCTACTTGCATGCTTAGTTTCCAATCTCTTGCCAGAAACACAAGAAAAGGAGTGCTTGGAGGGAACTCACGCCAAAAGAATGGAGAGAAGTTCATAAATGAGCGAGTGATTGAACTAGCATTTGCAAACAGGCTAGTCCTGTATCAGAGTAACCAACCTTCATGTAGTAGAAGAACTTAGTATGGATGTTATGTTAGCTTCTGTTATACTTGCCATCACTTCACTGGGATGTAAAAAACAGAGAGTTACACTGCGTTACAGTAAAAATGTGATCAGTGAACATGAAGACTAAACTGCTACTGACCCTGTTGTACAGACCCAAAGGACCAGCAGGAAACCAAATCCGAATTAGATCCTCTCGACGCGGTCTGGAATTTGACTCGGTGATGCTCGACTTACCGAAAAAGGGTTTCCCCCGCTTTGTATGCAAAGCAACCAACCGAACCATACAGAGATAGGTGCTGGGGCGGAAGCAGCACAGTCACGCCCAAAAGAAACGACAGAGAAAGAGCAACAGAAACAAATGCCGATAACGGCGGATCAACAAAAACGAAGAAGCCTCGCAATCACTGCGCCCAATGGGATCTTCCACTAGGTTCCAACACTCCAAAGCGCCGGCACCTATCAACACGTCCAAGAAGGATCGCGACGATGACGACGCTGCCGCCAAGGGTTTCCCCCGGTACACGACGAGGCGAGAGGAAGGGTAGCCCCCGACGCGCTCCCGAAAGGTCAGGTGGCACCCACAGGCGCCACCGCGCCGGTGTCGGCCACGCCGATAGGGGTTTCCCTTGATCCCAACCCGCACCTCGGGCGCTCCGGATCCAGCCACCAAACCAACCACCACCATGCGCCAATGCGGTCATGAGGCCCCCACGCCGTCTCACCCCGGCATCGTGAAGTGAGGACTGCATGGCGAAGAATCAGAGCTGGGACTAGGGTATCAGCACCGTCGGCACGCGGGAGGGCCCCACCTCCACCGTCAGCGACGGTAGCCGTCCGGACGCAATAGCAGGAGCACACCAGGCCCGGCCGAGCCCTCGTGGGCCCGTAAGGCTCCCGCCTTCGCGCTGCTGCCGGCACGCCATCGGCGCCGACGCCCCATATCCGAGCCGCTTCTCCTCCTCACCGCGCCGCAGACAACGAGGCCACGCTGAGTGGCCGGCCCGCTAGGACCCAGATGAGGCCCGCCGGGCCCAGATCTGGGCCGGGGGCGCGACGTCGGCCACCCCGCACCACCACGCCGCCCGCCGCCAAGGAGCAGCGCCGCCACCACGCCCGCCGCCAGCCACCCGCTGGTCACCGGACCGCCGCCCAGCCGAAGCGACGCCGCGCCCCCTGCCCCGGGCCAAGAGGACACGCGCGCCAGAGAGGAGATCCTGCCGCCGCCGGCACCCCGGCCGGAGCCGGAGGCGCCCGCCGGCGACGACAGGGGAGAGGAAGAGGAGGAGAAGCCGAGCGGAGAGGTGCGGGAGCCGCCCCGGCCGCCTCCCGGGGAGGCGGCGCGAGGGCGGAAGGAGGGGCGGGGGAGGGGGAAGGGCGGATCCGGGCCGCGCGCCGGCAAGGGCGGCCGGATCTCGCCGGAGATGGGCAGGGAAGGTGGCGGCGGCGAGGGTTTCGGCGGTGGGAGCGGGTCACGGGAGCGGGAGCCTACCGTGATGCTCGACTTGACTCAACGCCGAGCAGTCACTCTACACCACAGGCCCCAGCAATTCTCGCTCTAGAGCAACTGCAGGTTCAGTTCAGTTTCAGAAGCAATTGCAAACCAGCATCTCTTCCCCTAGCTAATAGAGTACCATTACTCAGCAGGCTCCAAACTAGAGAATGCTGGAAAGTTTCTCAACAAGTCCAAGCTTTACTCCCTCTTGCGAGATGGATGGTTTGACGACACCCCGCGATAACCTTCCATTCCTGCACTGCGTATTGGCAAGATTTCAGTTTCCTTAGTGCAAGTGCTGCTTCTAAATGCTATAGCCTTCCATTCTTTCACGGTGGTCTTGGTACGAAGTACAGAGCCCAGTGCACATGCAGCTAAAGGAGAGCCACATCATTTGTCCACAAATATGATCAACTATCTCCACTAGTTCAGCAGGCTTTTCTTTGTCCAGGCTGAATGCTCTATCCACAATAATTTCCTTTATGAAGTGATCCTCCAAAGCATTGAGATTGTAGGCTGCCCTATCTGCAACTCGTTTATCACGAGTTGTTGTCAACACTGCACTGCCCATGCCACCATGCTGAAGACATATCTTCAGCCTTTCCCACTTTAGTAACTCTTTGTTGTCCCAAACATCATCCAATACAAGGAGATACTGCTGTCCGCTGACCAATTTTTGAAGTCTATCCAGTGATGGTTTGTCTGTATCAATATTCTTCCTCGGAGATGATTCGACTACACTCTTGGCCAGGGAGTTCACGTCAAAGGTATTAGAGACACAGACCCAGAGCAGTGATACGTTTCCGTCGTATCTACTTTTCTAAACACTTTTACCCTTGTTTTGGACTCTAACTTTCATGATTTGATGGAAATAACCCGGACTGACGCTGCTTTCAGCAGAATTGCCATGGGGTTATTTTTGTGCAGAAACGAAAGTTCTCGGAATGACCTGAAACTCCTTGGAGATTATTTTTGGAATTAATAAAAAATACTGGCGAAAGAATCAAGGCCAGGGGGGCCACACCCTGTCCACGAGGGTGGGGGCGCGCCTACCCCCTGGGCGCGCCCCCTGCCTCGTGGGCCCCCTAGATGTCCATCGACCTCAACTCCAACTCCATATATTTGCTTTCGCGGAGAAACAAAGCAGGGAGAAAGATTCATCGCGTTTTAAGATACGGAGCCGCCGCCAAGCCCTAATCTCTGTCGGGAGGGCTGATCTGGAGTCCGTTCGGGGCTTCGGAGAGGGGGATTCATCGCCGTCGTCATCATCAAGCATCCTCCATCACCAATTTCATGATGCTCACCGCCGTGCGTGAGTAATTCCATCGTAGGCTTGCTGGACGGTGATGGGTTGGATGAGATTTACCATGTAATCAAGTTAGTTTTGTTAGGGTTTGATCCCTAATATCCACTATGTTCTGAGATTGATGTTGCTATGACTCTGCTATGCTTAATGCTTGTCACTAGGGCCCGAGTGTCATGATTTCAGATCTGAACCTATTATGTTTTCATGAATATATGTGAGTTCTTGGTCCTATCTTGCAAGTCTATAGTCACCTATTATGTGTTATGATCCGACAACCCCGAAGTGACAATAATCGAGATACTTCTCGGTGATGACAGTAGTTTGAGGGGTTCATGTATTCACTATGTGTTAATGCTTTGGTCCGGTACTCTATTAAAAGGAGGCCTTAATATTCCTTAGTTTTCATTAGGATCCTGCTGCCACGGGAGGGTAGGACAAAAGATGTCATGCAAGTTCTTTTCCACAAGCACGTATGACTGTATTTGAAATACATCCCTACATTATATTGATAAATTGGAGCTAGTTCTGTGTCACCCTATGTTATAACTATTACATGAGGAATCGCATCCGACATAATTATCCATCACTGATCTAATGCCTACGAGCTTTTCACATATTGCTCTTTGCTTAGTTACTTTACCGTTGCCACTGTTACAATTGCTACAAAACTACTACTGCTACTTTTATCGCTGTTACCATTACTTTCATACTACTTTGCTACTAAATAATTTGCTGCAGATATTAAGCTATCCAGGTGTGGTTGAATTGACAACTCAACTGCTAATACTTGATAATATTCTTTGGCTCCCCTTGTGTCGAATCAATAAATTTGGGTTGAATATTCTATCCTTGAAAATTGTTGCGATCCCCTATACTTGTGGGTTATCAAGCAGCAACTGGAAATGCTTCTGAATTTCAGGATCATTGTATATGAGCTGCGCTAATGTGGTCTTGCCAAGGCCCACCATTCCAACAATGGGAACAATTGTGAAATCTGCATTATTAGCTTGACCAAGTAGTGTAGCAACAATATTCTTCTTATCCTTGTCTCTGGATATGCTCGCAATGTCTTGCGGGTCGGTGATAACAGAATCCGTTTGCATCCACCGCTTGGGCACCGGCCGCTGTGGTCGGTACTTGAACCTAAAGGCATGCATCTCCGCTATAAGGACATCAATGGCCTTCAGAATCCGGCAAAGCTTGCGACCCATTTTGTAACGGAAAACAATACGGTTGTGAGTAGGGAATAGCTTTATTACATCGAAGCCAAGCTCTCTGTCGTGCCCCTTCTTCCTGGCTTCACGGCGGAGTGCTTCGTACTTGAATTCATCGAAGACTTCATTTGCCTCATAGGCCACAGTCTTGAGCTCCTGGAGCCAGGCTTTTGCACCATCTCTATGCTCCTTTGCCTGCTCCTCGGCGTCATTCATGACATCAAGGATGGCTGGAAGCTTGCGCTTGAGAACCTTGTGCTGCTCCTCCATTCCCTCCATGACCTTGTACTCATCCAGGAGTGAGCTGGATGCCTTGCTCATTAGGATGGACACCAGTGGCCGGATGACCATGGCGGCCACTAGCTCTGCCATTGGAACTCTAGGAAGAAACTCCTCCAACACAGGTGAACTGCAGAAATTAATGGAGAGAATGGTGTGACCAAGACGTGTATAAGTAGAGCTTGGGGTCTGTCCTTGAACAAATTATGAGGTGCTTAAGGTGCCAAATGGTAGTGTTTTTGAACATATCACACACTGTAGCGAGCGAGTGAAGTAAACTTGCTTGCCTAAAACCACATTCGTGTGGAAACTTGTTTTTGGAGCTTTCTAGAAGCTTTCTGTCGGGTATTGTGGTTCAATGTTCTGTTTTCGTTTTTTTTCTTTCTTTTAGTTTTTCATCGTATAAAAAAATAATGAACATTTTTTAACCTTTTCCAATTAATGCACCATTTAAATTGTGAACCGTGCAATATTTTGAACATCTTTAAATCCATAAACATTTTCAAAATATGACATCATGAGCATTTTTTAAATCTATGAACATTTTTTCAAATTTGTGAACAAATTCATAATCCTTTTAAAATTCATAAACTTTTTTGAATTAACAAAAATGATCTATCATGTCAAAAAAATCTATAAAAATCAAAAGTCATTTTCTTCATGAACCTATAGCTACTGGTTCTTTTTACTAGACAATGAGTAAGCGACAAAACGGTGATCGGGCTAGCGAGTGAAGCAGCTGAGGGGAGCAAGCGCGCTAATTGGCCATGGGTCACCGTGCCTTCCACGCAAGCGATGTTGATCTTCGCAACGTCTGAAGTGCCAGATAGATAGGAGCTCCTGTCCTTATCTTTCATAGATTCCCTTTTCATAGGCCCAGAATTACTGGGTCTTCCCGAGAAGGCTGGATGCATGTAATGGGAGATCGACTAACTAGGGGCGCAAATTGAGGGAGCCCCTCAAAGGTCACTTTGGATGCGCTAACAGTGCGTCACTTGACATGCTTTCAGCCACTGCCATGTTTCAAGGCTATGAAAGATCTAGTTTCAAAGATCTCGAGGCGGGGAACCCAACGGTGAAAACGGTTCGGGGTTTGGATGCACGGTTCAAAAGATAAAACGTTTTGAAAAGAATCTACGGCAAAGTGTGGGCAAGTTGGGCTGGGCTGGTCTAATGATTCGGGGCCTGAGCAAATAGAGAGGCACGTGACACTTATTATGTTGGGCTTACTTGCTCTAAACTGCACTTTGTATTCATTCATGTTTTTCTCTTAATAGAAAAAATCACCCTTTTGTACATAGTGCACACCGGAGCTTTCTGTCGGGGGTTTTCCGATACAATATTTTTTTTTTCTATTTTTTCTCTTTCTTTTACCCTTTTCATTGTTTAAAAAAATTACGAGCAATATTTTGAATTTTTTTGAATTCATGCAACATTTGTGGACATTTTCAAATATTTTGAACACTTTTCAAATCCATAAATTTTTTAGATCATAGACATTCTCAATATATTTCCACATTTTTCAAGTTCATGAGCATTTTTTAAAATTTTGAAAAAATTCATTTTTTTAAAAAATTCGTATATTCTTTTGAATGTAACAAAACTTAAGCTATCATGTTAAAAAAATCAATAAAAAGTCAGAAGTCATTTTCTTCATGAACCTGTAGCTACTGGTTCTTTCTGCTAATCAACGAGCAAGAGATAGAACGGGAACGAGCTAGCGAGAGAAGCAGGTGAGGGGAACAAGGGCGCTAATGGTTCTGCCTCACTGTGCCTTCTGCGCAAGTGATGTAGATCTTCGCGACACCCAATGCGCCAGATAGGACCTCTTGTCCTTATCTTCCATGAATATCCTTTTCATGGGCCCATGATTAGTGGGGCTTCTTGAGAAGGCTGAATGCATTTAATGGGAGAGCAACTAATTAGGGTTACAACCTGCGAGAGCCCCTTATGGATCACTTTTGGCGCCAACTTGTATCCCAACTAGTACAAATTTGAGGAATGATAATACACCCACATTACTTTTTTTCTCTGTTTTCATGCTTTATTAATTAGTCATGTTTTCCTCCTATAAAAATTACCTGAACAAGACAGTTTGAAGCAAACACATTTTCCCTTTCCATGTGGTATTAATTCGTCCTGTTTTCCTCCGATAAAAACAGTCTGAACAAGATAACTGGAAGCAATTGCAATTTCCTTCCTGCATCATAAGGACAAACAATCCACACCCCAAACGGAACAAGTGTATTTCAGATATCGTTGACACTAATAACATGATTAATCCAGTCTGCCATGCTAGTTAGCTGAACAGTATCTACAGGCATGCATTGTGCTTTGATATATTTCAGAAATTATTTCGGATTTTGATATTTCAAATTACACTTAATTTTGATGAATTCTAAAATAATTTAAATTTATTTGAAATCATTTTGAATCTGCCTCGAAATTTCAAGTTTAAAAATATTTGGAACCCCACTGAATTATGCGAAGTTTAAAAAAATCACTGAAATTTTTAACCCTCTGATGTAACTTAAACGCTGGTTCAAGAATAGGATGGAAACAGGGCTATAGAAGCAGAGCACTGACTGACCAACTGACTACATGAGGTTGTTCTGTACCTAATCTAGTGCCAGCCCCACCCCAAAGAAGCTAATCAACCGGCGCTATAAATCTCCCATACCACAGCGGTGACTACGTATGATCGATCCTCTGTTTCCATCTTCTTCTTTTTTTTTGACAAAAGAGAGTCTGTTTTCATGTATTTCCTCCGTTTCTAAATATAAGTCTTTGTAGAGATTTCACTAGGTGAACTACATACGGAGAAAAATGAATGAATCTACATTTAAAATGCATCTATATACATCTGTATGTGGTTCATAGTGAATCTTTAGAAAGAATTATATTTAGAAACGGAGGGAGTACATCAACTACCGCAAGCCATCCTCTGCTACCTGCATTGTCCTTCATTGTACAAGGAATGGGAGCGAACGAGAGAGAGCGTCTGTAGCAGATGGTGGCCCGACATATAACATTTTGTTTTCAGCAATCTCTGTAAAAAAAAATTTAAGCCTCCCTTGACTTGTTGCAGCTGGCCAATTTCTGCTATGTGCTAGCTGCTACGAAACCAATTTTCTAGAAGTATACTCCCTCCGTCTGAAAAAGCTTGTCCCAATCTTGTCCCTCAAATGGATGTACATCATATGTGTTTATCAGGCATGAACGTTCAAGAAGAAGAAGAAAAACACAACATAAGTTTACAGGCATAATAACACTGAATCATCGTCATCTATCTGATGCCGTGTGCTGGTGCTGATACGCGGTGACCCACTTGATATAGTATGGACTTAAATGTGGAAATTAAGAGAACTGTGAACTATTTGAGTGTAATGTACTCTAATAAAGGAGAATAAATTAGACACAGCCAAGGCTTGTGCTGTTTTCAGTGCTGTCTTGTGAACTTGTGGCATCGTCATGAACTTCTTTTTCGCATGAGACGATGACGATGAACATGATGGCCATGGTTCTGCCATCTGACTTTGTTGTTTGTCGAGTCCAATTTATGTACTTCATCTGTTCCTTAATATAAGATATTTTAGCTATTTCAAAATATTGACCATATACATACTAAAATGAATGAACACACATTACTAAAATTTGTCTAGATATGTACAAAACAAGAAAAAGCTAAAATGCCTTATATTAGGAAATGGAGGGAGTACAAGCCTTTTTAAAGATTTCAACGGACTATATACGGATGTATATAGACATATTTTAGTGTGTAGATTCACTTATTTTGCTCCGTATGTAGTCCATATTAAAATCTCTAAAAAAACTTATATTTAGGAACGGAGGGAGTAGATGTCACGAGACAAACAAGACAGATGCAGATTCAAAAATCTGGACATAGACCAGAAGGCCATGGAAATAGTTTAGAAATTTCAGAATACTAGGAAGAAACTGAGATACAAATTTCACAAGTCAGAGGAATTCTCAGATCAAAGTAGTTTCTGAACCTGCAAGTAGAGCATTTTGCAAGATTGGCCTCTGCTCTGTAGCAATATATCCAAACAAGTTCTATTTACTAAAGGGAAGAGCACTAATTGATGGACATGCTATGGTGCACATGATAGCGCCGCCCATGAAAATATGCTATTAGCGTGCTATGGTGCACTATTAACGAGACATTGTACACTAATTAATTTAGTGAGACAATTCTCTACACGCTATATCATGCTATTAACGGCGCTATAGCGCGTTATTTTTTTCAGCGACTGTTATAAGTTTCCATATGCAAAACTGGTCAGGTTAGATGACAGATTTAGTGCCGGGGAGAGAGAGAGAGAGAGAGAGAGAGAGAGAGAGAGAGACAGCGAGGGGGAGAGAGAGAGAGAGAGAGAGAGAGAGAGAGAGAGAGAGAGAGAGAGAGAGAGAGAGAGAGAGAGAGAGAGAGAGAGAGAGATATCATTATTGTAAATGTAAAAATAGAATGAAAGGAAAGGTCCACACATAGACAAACTCATTAGACCCGTAAATGGTATGTATGAATTTACCATTTTCTTCCGCAAAAAAGGCCTATCCATTCTCCCGCTGTGGAAAGATAAAACCAAGATCACCATTGCAAGAGCTAGAATACTCATTTACACCAATTCTCGAAATTCAACCACAGACCGGTTACATCTAAATAACACGAAGACACACGTATGCGCAGCCGATGGGGGTACCGGGATGGCAGGGCGGTGGCTCTGCGGTGGAAGTTGTGGTGTTTGTGGGAGGAGCTCGCAGCTCGGGTGCGGACCGGCGACCTTGGTCGTGTGCGCAGCGGGGTGGCTTGGGCTCGACGATCCATGGTTGTGGAGCAGCAGGTTTGTTTGTCCGGGTGCACCCTGATCGGAGGTGGAGTGGTATGCAGGGTGAAATCCTTGTTTGGCCATGGTCAGGCAGACGGTGGCATCCGCGGACATCGTCCCCTTCTTGTAGGCTCTGTCACAGTCTCTCCCGATCCTCCGTGTTGCTCCGGATGAAAATATTGATCCTTTGGACCGGGTGGTGGCGGCCCTCTGGTGTGGTGTCCTTCCTGAATGCACTACCTTGGAGCTCACGGTTCGTCAGCGGTCAGATGCGTTCTTCACAGTGGCTTGTTCTCGATGGAGGCCTCCGTCATCTTCGTGGTGATGCTTGTTGTACATCTGTTGTTTGCTTCGAGTTGGCTTAGCTGATATTTGGCACCTTTGGATCTTGCTTTGGGTGCGTGTGTTTGGACGCCGTGTTGTATGGTTCGAATGTATAAGGGTTGTTGCTTTATATATAAAACAGGGCGAAAGCCTTTTTGGGTATGAACAAAGTGAATAGAAACAATGTTTTTGGTTGGAGGAGAATGCATCAAATGTTCACGAGATACATGTTGCAACAACTGAGGAAAACATGATAGAGATTAGCCTAAAGTGTAAAGGAGGACCATCAAGTGAATTGTGAATGGTACAACAGATATGCCGAAATAAAATCTTTCGAAGGGAAACTATTGTAATATCTCAGTCTGCTGATTGGCTAAGCATCATCTTTAAAGTAAATCTCCTATGCTCCACATACACTTCTGACCATGGCCAAATCATGTGCATTACATAAATGAACACAAAGTCAGTTCTATCTAGATATCTCAAACGGCGGCATTCCATAGCTAAAGCAGCAAATGAATGATGCAACCATCCAATTCAAATCCACAACAGCCAAGCAAAACTACATTGATTTGCATCTTCAGTTTCTTCCTCACCTCACCTCGCCACCAAACCTTTCCCATCCAGTGACGCAATAAAGGCTTTAGGCTTTCCTCCCGTGCATAGACATTTTGCCAAAGCAAAAGTAAACATCACTAGCGGTGCATCTCCCACAGGGCAGCAGTAGAGGAACATAGAAGGTTTACAAGATGTTTAATAGGATGCATGCATTGATGTTAACATGATGTTTAATAAGGTGCATAAAAAAGATTCCGTTGCAGTGATCACTTTAGCAAAAATTGATGTGGGGATCGATGTTGTAGCGCATCAGTCTAAGTCCAGTTTCTGTTTTTCACCGGGTTGCCCTTTGTACCTACGGGCCGACAAGGAGGACCCCATTCCTCTCTCTGTGTCATGCAATGGAGCGCGTGTGTATAGAAAAGCACAGAAACGCTACATGCCAGTACAAATCAAATTCCAAACTGCTCTAACACATTTTTTCTAATAATCTAATCATCCGGCAAGCATGATAACTAGTATTAGAATATCCATTCCTGATAAGAACTAACTAGACTCAAACACTAAGTCAAGATTATGTTAAAACCACTCCATCCTGCTCAACAGCAACATGCCGCTCCGGTCTGTCGGTAGCAGGGTCTCCTCCGACACGTGGTAGCCCACAAGCTTCTCAACTACGTCGCAGGCCAACGGTAGCAGCAGATACTCATTGACCCTTCTTCATAGCACATAATTCCAACTCACACTGCGCCTACAAGTTTCACCTTCCACGTCTCGTCGAACAACTCGGTACAGGACTCATAGTTGAACACGACGACTCCATCCATTCACACCTTCAGCTTCTCTCTGTGATTGCTAACTTGCTCTTTTTGTTTTTCTCTAATATTTCAGATCTTCTTGAAGGCTGGATAAAGGGGCACCCAAGTTTGAACTCATATCAGACTTCCTTTGACATCCTAAAGGCAAGGATATATATATATATATAGCCTTCTATACACCACTAGTTTTTGTCAGCTCTTATAGAGCATAATATGAGCATGGAATATGTATTGAGCATGGAATATGTTTATCATGTGTGTTTTATTATGTGATGTGTAGGCTGCGTGATCATGTGACCATTCTGTTTTGCATGTTTAGTTTCCGCGTTCTTGCCTAAAACAATGCAAAGAAAAGTGTTGGATTTTGTTGTTGTGAATTCACATTAAAATGATGTCGATGATCTTGTATAACCGAGTAGTTGAGCGTGATTTGCATTCGCAAGAAGGTTAGTCTTGAATGATCTAGTCCCAAGTCCGTTTTTTCATGATTCATGAAAGATGTGTGAAACAGGAATCAACTTATTTCAGCCATGTTTTCCATTGGAGTATATAGCAAAAAACTATCACATAACATGCTATGTCTATAAAAAACTACCGGTTTTCTTAATTTCTTAAAATGCTACCACAATTTTGGTTCACTGTTTCAAAAAAACCCAAGTGACAAAGTGCTTAACTTTTAATCATGATTATGATAACATTGGGCCACCCGTCAGGTCTAACGTGGCATCACAGTCAAACCATTAACTTTGACCGTTAGGTTGACCAGGTGGAGCCCACATGTCAGTTCCTTCAAAATAATATATAAGCAATCGGGTCCCTGTAACTTTTTATAAAAAGCAATCGGGTCCCTTTGACTGTGGCGGCGCCAGCCATGGTGGTGGTCCCCCCAGCTGCTATTGCTACTTGTCGCGCCGCTGCTTGGCGAAACCTGCCGTGCCACCGAGCTGCTGCTTGGGCCGTGGCCGTGCTGCTTCTTGCCGCCACACTTGGCTGCTGCTGCTTGCGCCGCTTCTTGCCACCGCTCGCCATGCTGTTGCGTGCGCCACCCGCCGCTGATGCTTGCCACCGCCCGTTGCCTCGGCTGTCTGCTCGCTCACCGTGTTGTCTGCCCGCTCAGCTCCAAGGTCTTGATTGGTTACCGGACGAGGACCAGTGGCAGCGGATATGATTGGTTGCTCGGTGTCTATTAGGAGTGAGGCCACAAGGTCACCAATCAGCATGCAGGGGCTTTGTGCCGAACAGCTTATACGCGGCATCCAGCTTATCATTGGGACACACAAAAACTGATGCATCAAGTGATATTGTGGTGGCCTGGGTGTCTTCAAGCATCATAGACTCAGGATCCGGCACCAATGTGGTCACTGACAGCAGCCCGACGTGGTGGTGTTGGGGATGCATGGCAGCTGCAAAGGGCTGCTCGTCAACATCATCGTAGCCCACGCCTTTCGTCGAACAATTGGTGGGCGTTGGAGTAGGAAGGTTGCTTCCTCCATGGCGGTGGTCCGGGGTTGGTGCCGGGTACTCCGGTGGGTGGGGCCTTGGCAGGGCATTGGTGGTAGTCACCGCCGGCTCCAGCTTGTCGAGAACGGACTCCATCAGCGAGAACGCCGGCACCATCTTGTCGAGAGTGTGCTGGATCGTGATGAGCGCCTTGGCGATGCTGATGCGTTCCTTCTTCGCCTCGACCAGCTGCTGCTGCAGGACGAGCTTCGCCATGATCATCTTGAGGCTGCGAGTGCGGCTATCTCCGGGATCGCTCAGAGATGGAAACAAATTTGAAGATAAACCAGGCTCTAAATACCAGATGTCACGACCCTCGACTCACTGATACGAGCTAACCGGGGATACAGCATGTGATAAATCGATGCCTGCCAAGGAAGAAGAGTCGCGCATATCCCTATATCTTCAGTTGTTGGGGCGGTCATCTCGTGTGTGTACTGTGGCTTGGGCTTCGTCCCCCGCTTGGGTCGAGTGGGCCGTTCTTGGGCTTCACCTGAAGTGCTTGGTGTAGTTGTTCCCGTGACAGTGATGCATGGGGACCTCCTCCTCGCCTACGTTGTGGACCTCCTCCTCGCCTATGTCGTGGAAGTGCACGGCAGCAACAACTCTGGCCTTCGTGGGCGTGGTGCGGCCAGCCTGCAGGACATCGGCCATTGTGATCATCACGGAGGCCAGAGCCTGCAGGCCGTCCGACGAGTATCCACTTCGCCCGATGCACCGCGGGAAGGCGAGGAGCCAACGCCCGCTCCATTGCTCGCTGAAGCTCCTCGATACTTTGCTTATCCAGGTTGAATGTAAGGGGTGGTGGACTTTGAGAAGAGAGGAGCAGGAGAAGAAGCAGAACCCATATCTTAGTAGCCATGGCTGCTTTGCAAATGTGTGGTAGTTCCTTCAATATCTCAATGTACAAATCTCAATTACATAACAAAGTTAAGTAGCAGAAACATGATTCGGACTTCGATCATCTAGAGGAAAACTATTACAACATAGCTGTGTATCAAGCCTTAAATAAGGCCCTCCAGCCGGTCCTTGTCATCACATCACACAAAAAACGTGTTGCTCTAACCGTCACGCATCAATATTGTATGAAGTCATTTCCAAATTCCCGGCACTTGAAACAAAAAAATCATTTCCAAGTTCCAAAACTAACAGCTAACTGTTCCTTCTTGTTTGCATTCATATCAAAACAGCTAGTTAATTGAACTTACAATTATACTACTATGTCTATTTGTACATATCTAGTAGTTGATCACCACTACTTCTATTTATTTTAACATGCACGCATGTCACCTCGCCACACATACTACATCACGAAAGGCCAAGCTCAACATGCATGAAAAACCATTTTTCATTATTAGTTGATCCCTACTACTCTATTTATCTCAACATGTACACATCTTATCTCACCATAATATCTTCTTGTCAAGGGACCACCACAACATGCATGGGAAAAGTTTTTCCTAATATTATGCTTCTCATATTATTCATAAATATTTTTCAAATATAGAATGATCAAATACAGTATATAATATTAATTTTAGTATTAATTTATATAGTAAATTTTCAAATATTTATCTTTTATAAACCAAATTATATTGAAATATACTGCGAGCGACTCCGCAGCAACGCGCAGTGTATCATATAGTTTAATTAGATACCAAGGCAGGAAAACTAAAAAAAATATTTTTATTTGTTTCATAATTTACACATGCTTCAATTTATTCCCCATTTCTTCTTTGTTGATAAAAATAATAAATATTCATACTTAAGGGTTGCTTGTCTATTTTCTCGTACCATCACGACATCACGTTGCGCATTTGGCAAACTACTATCTAGATGTACTTTTGACTGTTGAGAAGGATTACTACTACAAATAGCGTTACGATTGACGCATCAACACTGACTGGTTAGTGAGTATTTGTTAGTGGTGACAGTCGCACTGACGAGACCACAACGACATATAAGTAATGAAACATCGATGGCTATGTAGGTTAGTCAACACTGATGGACCACTAGATGACTTGTCACTGATTGTAGTTCACCTTTTGCTCAGGTGGCCATAACTGATAGATCGCGATCTGTGATCGGTTGCCAAGTTCGGCCCATGAGTAGTGACACCATTGACCGGCCACCTTGCTAAATTTTCAGTGGTGACCTCAAGGGGCTTTATAATTGCTCGACCCACTCTCCGCCCACCCCCTAACTCAAACACTCCTCTCCCTCTGTGACGCCCTCGATTCAATCGTACACTAATCATGCACGCAAATGTGTACGATCAAGATTAAGGACTCACGGGAAGATATCACAACACAACTCTACAAATAAAATAAGTCGTACAAGCATCATAATACAAGCCAGGGGCCTCGAGGGCTCGAATACAAGTGCTCGATCCTAGACGAGTCAGCGGAAGCAACAATATCTGAGTACAGACATAAGTTAAACAAGTTGCCATAAGATGGCTAGCACAAACTGGGATACAGATCGAAAGAGGAGCAGGCCTCCTGCTGGGATCCTCCTAGGTCACTCCCCGGTCGTCGCCGCCGGGCTGCACGTAGTAGTAGGCACCTCCGGAGTAGTAGTCGCCGAGGCGGTGGCGTCTGGATCCTGGCTCCATCGCCCGATTGCAGCAATCGAGTAGAGATAGGAAAAAGGGGAACAAGGCAACCGTGAGTACTCATCCAAAGTACTGCAAGCAAGGAGCTACACTACATATGCATGGATATATGTGTAAAGGCCATATCGATGGACTGAACTGCAGAATGCCGTAATAAGAGGGGATAGCTAGTCTTAACGAAGACTACGCTCGACACCTGTCTTGCAACAGTAGGAGGGACGATCTCAAGTCCTCCAAGTAACATCATATAGCAATAATCCTACCCGCAATCCCCGCTCATAACCCCGAGCGAGAGCGACCACCGTTGTATCCGCACTTGGAAGGTGTGTTTTATCAAGTATCCGTTCTAGTTGTCATAAGCTCAAGGTACAACTCCAAGTCGCCCTGTTATCAAGATCACGGCTATCCGAATAGATTAACTTCCCTGCAGGGTGCACCATCTTACCCAAAGACGCTTGATCCCATTTGGCCGGACACACTTTCCGGGTCATGCCCGCCGCGAAGATCAACACGCCGCAGCCCCACCTAGGCACAACAAAGAGGCCAACACGCGGTCTAAACCTAAGCGCCGCAGGGTCAGGCCCATCGCCTCGAAAGCACACCTGCACGCTATGCGACGCGCCGAAGCGCACCTAGCCCATCAGCGTTCCACCAATCCGGCGCCCGCCGTCGCCGACGTCTCAAGTATTTCGCCGATACCACGACGCCGGATACCC
Organism: Aegilops longissima; assembly: GCA_021605205.1. Lineage (NCBI taxonomy): Eukaryota > Viridiplantae > Streptophyta > Magnoliopsida > Poales > Poaceae > Aegilops > Aegilops longissima. The sequence continues at coordinate 6,284,501 of CM038676.1, read as the reverse complement.
ATAACTACTCCAGCGTAGATGGTTAGTGCGTATAAGCTCGAGCCAACCCGATCAAATACCAAGACCTCGTTAAGCGTGTTAAGTAACCATGAACGCCGAACAGGCCAGGCCCACCTCTCTCCTAGGCGGTCTCAACCTGCCCTGCCGCTCCGCCACAAAGTATCGGTCAGGGGCCGTCGGGAACCTAGGCCCACCTCTATCGGGATGGAGCCACCTGTCCTTTCAGCCCCCATCTCCGAACAGTATCACCGGTAATGTAATAGTGTAAAGTATATAGTATATACCGTGATCACCTCCCGAGTGATCACGGCCCGATAGTATAGCACGCAGACGGACAAGTATGAAGGGCCACAGATGAATGTACTAGCATCCTATACTAAGCATATAGGATTGCGGTAAGGTAACAATGAAGTAACAAGGACAAAGCTATGCAAAGAAGATAGGAGTATCTCGAAAACAAAGAATATGCTATGCTACTCTAATGCAAGCAGTGTAGATAAGAGTAGGCGATATCTGGTGATCAAGGGGGGGCTTGCCTGGTTGCTCAGACAAGAAGGAGGGTCGTCGATGACGTAGTCGATCACGAGGACATCAAAGATCGGTCTCGGGTCACCGGAGGGAAGAGGGGAAGAAGCAGTAAGTACATAGCAGACAAGTGCATAACAGGAAAACAGACAGAGCTAGACGTGTTCTAACGCAGCGCTAAGCGATACTGGCGAAGGGGGAAACATCCGGGAAAGTTTTCCCGGTTCCGGACGTCTGTCAGACAGTTGAACCGGAGAGGAAAGTTTGCAGGTTCGATAGGCTAGAGGTGTGTGGCGGACGAACGGATGCGCGATCCGGATTCGTCTCGTCGTTCTGAGCAACTTTCATGTTGAAATTATTTTAATCCGAGTTACGGATTAAAAGATATGATTTTCTAAAGTATTTATTAATTTCGGGAATTTAATTAATTATTTAATTAATTTGGAAATGTATTTATGACATCAGCATGATGTCATGCTGACGTCATCAGTCAACAGGGTTGACTGAGTCAACCCTGACAGGTGGGTCCCGCATGTCATTCACTAATGACTAATTAACCTAACCAGATTTAATTAACAGTAGTTAATTAGGTTTAATTAGTGATTAGGTTTAATTAATCAGGTTTAATTAAGTTAATTAATTCTCTAATTAATTAATTAATTAATTAATATTTTAATTATTATTTTAATTATTTTAATTATCTATTTTTTAAATCCCTTTTTTTATTAAACGTTCGAGGCGGGCCCCTAGTCGAAGGGTCTGGGGTTAGTGGGTTTGGGTGTTGGTGCGGGCGTGCGCCGAGGGGCGAGCGGCGACGCGCGTGTGTGAGGCGGCGCCACTCGAAAGGGCGCATGCCGAGGGCGCCGGGCGCCTTGGGCAAGACGCCGGCGTCGGCGATCACGCAAAGGGAGGCGGCGAGGGTCGATCGGTGGTGGCGGGCGGGCGACCTGACCGGCTTCGCCAGATCGCCGGGCACGTTGGCGCCGAAGCGAGGCCGAGCCCGGCGGGACTTCGACACGCCGGATGGCGACGGACGTGGCGGGTACGAAGCGGGCGGCGGTGTCCGCGAGCTTCGGCGTGAGCACGCGCAGTGAGAGCGGGGGCCGGGCGTCCACGGCATGGAGCGAAAGGGAGAGGAGAGGCGGAGGCGCAGCACGGCGGCGGCTCACATCGGGCGAAGGGCGGGCCGCTGGGCTCGTGGAGGTGGACGAGGAAGGGCGGCGCCTGGTCGCCCGGCGACGAGGGCGGCGGCGACGAGGTCGAGGGCGCGGCGCTGAACGGCGGCCTCGGCCGGGCGAGGATGAGGCCGAGGCACGCGTGGCGACGCGGCGCCCACGGGACCTCGAGCAGCTGGGCTCATTGGCGAGGTGGGTGGCTGGGAGGCAGGCATGGCGGTGGCGTTCGAGCGGCGGCGGCGAGCGGGGGGGAGGCGCGGGGATCGGGACCCGATCCAGACGACGGGAGGGAGTGGGGGAGGCGAGTGGAGGAGCTACGAGGCGTCCGGCGAGTGGGGATCTCCGGGTGGTGCGGTCTCGGCGGCGGTGGCCTCGGGGCGGCGCGGGCTGGCAGTTTGTTCCCACCTCCCGATCCAATCGGGAGAGAGGGGAGGAGAGCGAGTGGGGAGGGGTTCTGGGTTAGGGTTCGTGGGGAGTGGGGGGTTAAGGGGCCATGGGGTGGGCGGCCGGCCGGTTGGGCGTGAGGCGTCTGGTGGCTGGTGGGCCACGAGGCCCAATGGGGGGGCTTTTCTGCTTTTTATTTTTCTTCTTGTTTTCCTTTTATTTACTTTACCCTTTTACTTTTCTATTTTATTTTAGTTTTAGCAATTTACTAAAGTGGCACTAATAGAATTTACAATTTATGCCACTGCCACAATAGTTTATTACTTATAACAAATTAGTCTTGAAAATGTTTATTAATTTTAAAGCACTTAAATAATTGCATTTGCTACTGTTTTATTCATTTTAGAGTATCTAAACATTTTATAAAAGTGTGGTTCCTCCACCATAATTACTTATGAATTATTTGGAACCACCAACACTTTAGTTTTAATATCTGAAATTTTTATTGTTTGACTTTGTTTGAATTTGAATTTTGAATCGGATTTGAACTAACGCGAGATTTTCAACAAGAATCGAGGTGACGTGGCATCATTAGTGCGGATTACTGTAGCTTAATTACCCAAGGCCACAATTCTCCTCCACTACAAGAAATCTCGTCCCGAGATTTAAGAGGGAGCAAGGGGAAAGGTCTGTTACGATAATCTAACGGATCTTCTCGAAGAAGTTAATCCCCTTCGTTGATGTCTTCAATCCTTTATTCCGATGCATCATGATAAGCTGGTCATCATTTCTTCGGGAATTCCATCGTACTTACGAAAAGATAAGGGGCAGCTCACTACGACATAATGCTTTTGAGGAAAACAATCTGGGGTTAACCCATGAATTAGTATAGAATTATCTCTCGAGTTGAACATTTGAAATACCTCGAGAGTAAGGTACGAAGGTACCATAATAGACTCCAAGCGGATAGATAGTTGCTCGAAGCCTGGACCAGAGTGAGAAAGGGGGTTCAGAGTAGCGAGAGTAAGTAACGCGTCTGATACCAGAATAGATCACTATGACGGTGGCCCGTGAATTACATACGAGGCCACGTGCGAGGAATAACTTTGGAAATAGGGGGTGTACAGGAGAGTCAGGTTTCGATCCTGTGAAAACTGTGGGTTATGGGCCCACCATGTGGTTAAAAGTAGAAGGTTGGTGACATCTTGCACGATCATGTAAGCAAGGCATGTCAGAGGAGAGTCTGAGGGTCATGTCGGCAACAACATAGGTACCAAGGGCGAGGGACGAAGAGAACCATTTTCCTGCTCGTTGAACGAGGCGGACCATTAGGCAAGGTTCTCGTCCATCGGTGGTCACCGGAATGTCATCAACAAATAGTAATAGGGTCTTACTTACAGAGTGGTACAACGAGGTGCTTACCTAAGCAGGGGATTATCACTGCTTAGATTATATATATCCCAAGAAAGGTTCAAACAACCAATGGAAAGTAAAATAGGATTATCATATTAAACTGAACAATGGAAAGGAAAATGTGTTTAAACACATATTTCAAGGGCATATCCTTACCAAGGATAAGCAGAGCATGATATCCATGACAGGATATATTGTAGAAAACCCTTTAGGTAAGGGGAGAGAAATTTCATGACATTACCCATACAACGGTGTTCGGATAATTGAGCAAGAAACATTTAGCATTGGGCTTCAATGTTCTTGTTGAAAATCGAGTAATACGACATGCTTTGAGATAGCATTGACATGGTCTTCAGGTGAAGATCAAAATTTGGAAACACGAAGGATTCATCAGGAATAACTTGTAGAATAAGTCTTACAATTTCCTCATGGATGAACGGATAACCTTGCTGAAAAGGAATCTATAATGATAGGTCCTCCAGCCGGGGGTGCTAGGCATGACGTCATACTACCGGTTCATCAAAGGATCAACATCATAACTCTTAGAAGTTGTCCCAACCATCATATCTGACCGAGATTCAGATCCGATTGGTGTCAGGATACCTCGGACTTAGGATACCTGAGAAGAAAAGGTGCAACGCAAGTTGACGAGATGACATTGTAAGATTCTCGGGGAAATGAACTATGAAGTGATTTCCGTTAACAAGAGTCCATCATTAACCCAAGGAGAGGACAATGAGGTGTCTGGTGATCTCAACGGCAATTCACCGAGATCCCCAAAAGATGGGCTTCCACAATTAAGTGAACAAGGAGATAACATTTGTCAGATCAAATGATACAAGGAAGTATGCTCGAGGAAAACATACTCAAGTAAACATTGGTTGAAAGGTGCGCCCGATGGGTTGGGTTGCACGACCAATGTCAGAATGGTGATTCAGAGAAGTATTTCTATGTCAAGAATTCTCAAGAGGTGGAACAAGTCTCAGAACATTCTTGACATAAAGGAGGGTAATACTCCAAGGTAAAGAAGAACGATTGCTGGGTAGTAAGGAGCTCAAGGTTTACACAAAACACGAACAACTTGTGTTGAACGGAAGGCAATAAAGTGGTCGATGAGAACAGGAATCATCGAGGGCAAGGATGGTATTTCTCATCACAAATTCAATTGATATCCTGGATGAGCTCAGAAAGCTGTCGATCACGACAACTTTGTCGCGAGAGTTCATGATGATGTAATCGATCGGCGACGACATCAAGTCAAAGTAATGATGAAGTGAAAGGTTATTGGAACCAAGGGTACGACACAAACTCGAAACCAAGCTTGTTGTTCTAGGAGTAATGATATGACGATGAGGATCGACGTAAGGTTAGTTCATCGTCGAAAATTGTGCTCCGAGAAGAAGGACCGGTTAGCACAGTTAAAAACATCACCACAATGATATAGCCAAACAGGCTAGGAATGGCGTGGTCGGGTACAATCTCGTACTTATAGAAGCGCATTGAAGAGTTGTTGAACCGTGAGTGCGGACTCGGTTCAGTTATCGGTGTCTTTGAGTGTTTAACAACTCAGAGCCCGTGATAAATTGAATCAGGGGACGGTAGCACTTAATGAAGAACTCATAAGGAGTTATGCAGTTCCATGATAATCTCGAGATACCAGGGGGGTAATACTCGACATAAGATCAAAGTAAAGGTTGGACTGGTGTATTGATCCATAGGAGACAATTGTTTTAATTTGTCCGAGAAATGAGATCAAAGAAGAACAATCATGGTCGGAACCACGGTTGCAAGGGATCAATTCACAGATACCATATGTTAGTCATCAAGGAAATAGTTATTGTTACAAGAAGTTTCCATGATAGGATCTACATCGTGTCCATGGGCATGAACACAAGTTCAAGGTCGACTCCCACTTCTTCAATGTATATCCTTCCATTCACTTCTCGCTTTGATAAAGGCATTAGTGTTGAAAGTTGTACCGTGAAATACCAGATGAGTATGACTCGTGAAAACTTCCGAGTTCACGATATAAAGGAAGACATAGGTTCAACCCGCAGGTATCATGGAAACCTATACCGAATCTTTAGAAATAATTAACTCAAGCTCAAGGCGAGCATGGTTGAGAAAGCAGAGGATACAATTTACCAAAGGCATTATGTATCAGGGGAAGGTCTCACAAAGTTATTGAATATGAAGGAGGCTGACGGGTGAAATCCAATAATGGACCTGATGGTCCAAAAGGGGTCTGACGTGAGCATCAGTACTTAACTAGAGGAAGAAGAATGCAAGGAGATCAAATCATAGAAACAACTGACTAACTCCGTTGTCAAATGCAAATGAATTACGATTCCCAAATCAAGGGGTCAGAAGCAATGCTCTGATTAGGGATGGATAAGTTGAATAGCCTTAGGGTACAATCAACGATAATTGGATTGGTCGAGAACCAATTCCAGATAAAAGAATGGCAGCTCAGCCGGAAAAGTAATTTATAAGGATCAATGATGATTCCGGGTATTCGCAAACATATTGAGTCAACAGACTCAAAATGATAATGACAAGGAATGTCAATAAGACTACGAGACTTCTGGGATTAACCATAATGCAAGCAAGCAAGAATTTCAGGAGCCAAGGCTCCAAAGGATTTTCGGAAGATCGAATAGTATTTTGAAGGATTTTGTGTAACACATGAACAACTGGGGATGAGCGGATACTCGACAAGTGCGAGTATTTATTTGAAGGGGTATTCATGTGGCAAAGAACTGCTAGGCAGTAGGCACAAAGTATTCTCGGAACAATAGAGAAAACTTCGGGGTGTCTTGTAATAATAAGATCAATGGGGGATGATCGTAAGAATGGCAAGTGTAAGTAGTTATCCACGGATTTATTGGTGGTCAGGAATAGCAAAAGTGATGGGCACAAAGTCTCGAGAGAACATCAGAGAGTATCTTCGGAATCTTCGGATTAGCAGACGATCATCTGAAGTGAGGGGCTCTCCGGGAGAAAGTACTTGCGAGAACCTAAAGTTAGTCTTGTTTTTAGCAAATTCATTTAACCCGAATAGAAGAGAGTTCAGAATCCCAGAGTAAAGATCGAGGAGTAAAAGATCCTAATACCACCCAATGGCGACGTGTGCCCATAAGACACACAGCCATGTTAGTAAAAGTTTTGCAATGTCTAGACTCGACTTCGGCCAAGGAGTTGGAAGGGGGATTCCTACAGGCAGTCGGCTCTGATACCAACTTGTGACGCCCTCGATTCAATCGTACACTAATCATGCACGCAAATGTGTACGATCAAGATCAAGGACTCACGGGAAGATATCACAACACAACTCTACAAATAAAATAAGTCATACAAGCATCATAATACAAGCCAGGGGCCTCGAGGGCTCGAATACAAGTGCTCGATCCTAGACGAAGTCAGCGGAAGCAACAATATCTGAGTACGGACATAAGTTAAACAAGTTGCCATAAGATGGCTAGCACAAACTGGGATACAGATCGAAGAGGAGCAGGCCTCCCGCCGGGATCCTCCTAGGTCACTCACAGTCGTCGCCGCCGGGCTGCACGTAGTAGTAGGCACCTCCGAGTAGTAGTCGCCGAGGCGGTGGCGTCTGGATCCTGGGCTCCATCGCCTGATTGCAGCAATCGAGTAGAGATAGGGAAAAAGGGGGGAACAAGGCAACCGTGAGTACTCATCCAAAGTACTCGCAAGCAAGGAGCTACACTACATATGCATGGATATATGTGTAAAGGCCATATCAGTGGACTGAACTGCAGAATGCCAGAATAAGAGGGGGATAGCTAGTCTTAACGAAGACTACGCTTCTGGACACCTGTCTTGCAACAGGTAGGAGGGGACGATCTGAAGTCCTCCAAGTAACATCATATAGCAATAATCCTACCCGCAATCCCCGCTCATAACCACGAGCGAGAGCAACCACCGGTTGTATCCGCACTTGGAAGGGTGTGTTTTATCAAGTATCCGGTTCTAGTTGTCATAAGCTCAAGGTACAACTCCAAGTCGTCCTGTTATCAAGATCACGGCTATCCGAATAGATTAACTTCCTGCAGGGTGCACCATCTTACCCAAAGACGCTTGATCCCATTTGGCGGACACACTTTCGGGGTCATGCCCGCCGCAGAAGATCAACACGCCGCAGCCCCACCTAGGCACAACAGAGAGGCCAACACGCCGGTCTAAACCTAAGCGCGCAGGGTGCTGGGCCCATCGCCTCGAAAGCACACCTGACGTTCGTGACTGTGCCGAAGCAGACCTAGCCCATCAGCGTTCCAGTCCAATCCGGCGGCGCCTCGTCCGACGTCTGAAGTACTTCGGCTGATACCACGACGCGGGATACCCATAACTACTCCAGCGTAGAAGGTTAGTGCGTATAAGCTCGTAGCCAACCCAGATCAAATACCAAGACCTCGTTAAGCGTGTTAAGTAACATGAACGCCGAACAGGCCAGGCCCACCTCTCTCCTAGGCGGTCTCAACCTGCCCTGCCGCTCCGCCATTAAAGTATCGGTCGGGGCCGTGGGAACCTAGGCCCACCTCTACCGGGATGGAGCCACCGTCCTTTCAGCCCCATCTCCGAACAGTACCACCGTAATGTAATAGTGTAAAGTATATAGTATATACCCGTGATCACCTCCGAGTGATCACGGCCCGATAGTATAGCACGGCAGAAGGACAAGTATGAAGGGCCACAGATGAATGTACTAGCATCCTATACTAAGCATATAGGATTGCGGTAAGGTAACAAGTAACAAGGACAAAGCTATGCGGCGGTATAGGAGTATCTCGAAAACAAGAACATGCTATGCTACTCTAATGCAAGCAGTGTAGATAAGAGTAGGCGATATCCGGTGATCAAGGGGGGGGGCTTGCCTGGTTGCTCGAGACAAGAAGGAGGGTCGTCGATGACGTAGTCGATCACGAGGACATCGAGATCGGTCTCGGGTCTACCGGAGGGAAGAGGGGAAGAAGCGATAAATACATAGCGAGCAAGTGCATAACAGGAAAGCAGACGAGCTAGACGTGTTCTAACGCAGCGCTAAGCATCTTGGCGAAGGGGAAACATCAGGAAAGTTTTCCGGCCCGGACGTCTGTCGAACAGCTTGAACCGGAGAGGAAAGTTTGCAGGTTCGATAGGCTAGAGGTGTGTGACAGACGAACGGATCTGCGATCCGGATTCGCCTCGTCGCTCGAGCAACTTTCATGTTGAAATTATTTTAATCCGAATTACGGATTAAAAGATATGATTTTCTAAAGTATTTATTAATTTCGGGAATTTAATTAATTATTTAATTAATTTGGAAATGTATTTATGACATCAAGATGATGTCATCCGACGTCATCATCAACAGGTTGGTGAGTCAACCCTGACAGTGGGTCCCGCATGTCATTCACTAATGACTAATTAACCTAACAGATTTAATTAACTGTAGTTAATTAGGTTTAATTAGTGATTAGGTTTAATTAATCAGGTTTAATTAAGTTAATTAATTCTCTAATTAATTAATTAATTAATTAATATTTTAATTATTTTAATTATCTATTTTTTTTAAATCCCTTTTTTTTATTAAACGTCAGGGGCCCCTAGTCGATATTTGGGGTTAGTGGGTTTGGGTGTTGGTGCGGGCGTGCTTGAGGGCGTGTGGCGACAGGCGCCGTGTGTGGGGCAGGCGCCACTCGATGGCGCGATGCCCGAGGCGCTGGCCTTGTGCGACGCCGTCGGCCGATCACGCAAAGGGAGGCGGCGGAGGGTCGATCGGTGGTGGCGGGCGCACCGACTGGCTTCGCCGATCGCCGGGCACGTTGGCGCCGAAGCGAGGCCGAGCCCGGCGGGACTTGGCACACGCCGGATGGCGACGGACGTGGCGGGTACGAAGCGGGCGGCGGTGTCCGCGAGCTCGGCGTGAGCACGGCGCGGTGAGTGCGGGGGGGCGTCCTACGGCCTGGAGCAGAAGGGGGAGAGGAGAGTGGCGGAGGCGAGCACGGCGGCGGGCTCACATCGGGCGTAGGGACGGGGACGCGGGGCTCGTGGAGGTGGACGAGGAAGGGGCGGCGCCCGGTCGCCGCGGCGCAGCGAGGGCGGCGGGCGACGAGGTCGAGGGCGCGGGCTGAGCTGAACGGCCTCGGCCCGGGCGAGGATGAGGCCGAGGCACGCGTGGGCGGCGGCGCCCACGGGACCTCAGCAGCGGGCTCGCTGGCGAGGTGGCCGTCGAGGGAGGCAGCAGCGGTGGCGTCGAGCGGGCGGCGACGAGCGGTGGGGGGGAGGGCGCGAGGGGATCGGGACCCCGATCCAGGACGACGGGAGGGAGTGGGGAGGCGAGTGGAGGAGCTACGAGGCGTCCGGCGAGGTGGGGATCTCCGGGTGGTGCGGTCTCGTGCCGCGGCGGTGGCCTCGGTGGGGGGGCGGCGCGCCGGCGGTTTGCCCCACCTCCCGATCCAATCGGGAGAGAGGGGGGAGGAGAGCGAGTGGGGGAGGGGGTTACGGGTTAGGGTTCGGTGGGGGGGGGGGTTAAGGGGCCATGGGGTGGGCCGGCCGGCCGGTTGGGCGTGGGGGCGTCTGGTGGCTACTGGGCCACGAGGCCCAAAGGGGGGCCTTTTCTGTTTTTATTTTTCTTCTTGTTTTCCTTTTTATTTACTTTACCCTTTTACTTTTCTATTTTATTTTAGTTTTAGCAATTTACTAAAGTGGCACTAATAGAATTTACAATTTATGCCACTGCCACAATAGTTTATTACTTATAACAAATTAGTCTTGAAAATGTTTATTAATTTTAAAGCACTTAAATAATTGCATTTGCTACTGTTTTATTCATTTTAGAGTATCTAAACATTTTATAAAAGTGTGGTTCCTCCACCATAATTACTTATGAATTATTTGGAACCACCCGAACACTTTAGTTTTAATATCTGAAATTTTTTATTGTTTGACTTTGTTTGAATTTGAATTTTGAATCGGATTTGAACTAACGCGAGATTTTCAACAGTAACCGAGGTGACGTGGCATCATTAGTGCGGATTACTGTAGCTTAATTACCCGGGCGTCACAATTCTCCTCCACTACAAGAAATCTCGTCCCGAGATTTAAGAGGGGAGCAAGGGGGAAAGGTCTGGTTACGATAATCTAACGGATCTTCTCGAAGAAGTTAATCCCCTTCGTTGATGTCTTCAATCCTTTATTCCGATGCATCATGATAAGCTGGTCATCATTTCTTCGGGAATTCCATCGTATTTTACGAAAAGATAAGGGCAGCTCACTACGACATAATGCTTTTGAGGAAAACAATCTGGGTTAACCCATGAATTAGTATAGAATTATCTCTCGAGTTGAACATTTGAAATACCTCGAGAGTAAGGTACGAAGGTACCATAATAGACTCAAGCGGATAGATAGTTGCTCAAGCCCGGACCAGAGTGAGAAAGGGGTTCAGAGTAGCGAGAGTAAGTAACGCGTCGATACCGAATAGATCACTATGACGGTGGCCCGTGAATTACATACGAGGCCACGGCGAGGAATAACTTTGGAAATAGGGGGTGTACAGGAGAGTCAGGTTTCGATCCTGTGAAAACTGTGGGTTATGGGCCCACCATGTGGTTAAAAGTAGAAGGTTGGTGACATCTTGCACGATCATGTAAGCAAGGCATGTCAGAGGAGAGTCTGAGGGTCATGTCGGCAACAACATAGGTACCAAGGGCGAGGGACGAAGAGAACCATTTTCCTTTCGTTGAACGAGGCGGACCATTAGGCAAGGTTCTCGCCCATCGGTGGTCACCGAATGTCATCAACAAATAGTAATAGGGTCTTACTTACGAGTGGTACAACGAGGTGCTTACCTAAGCGAGGGATTATCACTGCTTAGATTATATATATCCCAAGAAAGGTTCAAACAACCAATGGAAAGTAAAATAGGATTATCATATTAAATGAGAACAATGGAAAGGAAAATGTGTTTAAACACATATTTCAAGGGCATATCCTTACCAAGGATAAGCGAGCATGATATCCATGACAGGATATATTGTAGAAAACCCTTTAGGTAAGGGAGAGAAATTTCATGACATTACCCATACAACGGTGTTGGATAATTGAGCAAGAAACATTTAGCATTGGGCTTCAATGTTCTTGTTGAAAATCGAGTAACACGACATGCTTTGAGATAGCATTGACATGGTCTTCAGGTGAAGATCAAAATTTGGAAACACGAAGGATTCATCAGAATAACTTGTAGAATAAGTCTTACAATTTCCTCATGGATGAACGGATAACCTTGCTGAAAAGGAATCTATAATGATAGGTCCTCCGGCGGGGGTGCTAGGCATGACGTCATACTACCGGTTCATCAAAGGATCAACATCATAACTCTTAGAAGTTGTCCCAACCATCATATCGACCGAGATTCAGATCCGATTGTGTGTCGGATACCTCGGACTTAGGATACCGAGAAGAAAAGGTGCAACGCAAGTTGACGAGATGACATTGTAAGATTCTCGGGGAAATGAACTATGAAGTGATTTCCGTTAACAAGAGTCCATCATTAACCCAAGGAGAGGACAATGAGGTGTCTGGTGATCTCAACGGCAATTCACCGAGATCCCCAAAAGATGGGCTTCCACAATTAAGTGAACAAGGAGATAACATTTGTCAGATCAAATGATACAAGGAAGTATGCTCGAGGAAAACATACTCAAGTAAACATTGGTTGAAAGGTGCGCCCGATGGGTTGGGTTGCACGACCAATGTCAGAATGGTGATTCAGAGAAGTATTTCTATGTCAAGAATTCTCAAGAGGTGGAACAAGTCTCAGAACATTCTTGACATAAAGGAGGGTAATACTCCAAGGTAAAGAAGAACGATTGCTGGGTAGTAAGGAGCTCAAGGTTTACACAAAACACGAACAACTTGTGTTGAACGGAAGGCAATAAAGTGGTCGATGAGAACAGGAATCATCGAGGGCAAGGATGGTATTTCTCATCACAAATTCAATTGATATCCTGGATGAGCTCAGAAAGCTGTCGATCACGACAACTTTGTCGCGAGAGTTCATGATGATGTAATCGATCGGCGACGACATCAAGTCAAAGTAATGATGAAGTGAAAGGTTATTGGAACCAAGGGTACGACACAAACTCGAAACCAAGCTTGTTGTTCTAGGAGTAATGATATGACGATGAGGATCGACGTAAGGTTAGTTCATCGTCGAAAATTGTGCTCCGAGAAGAAGGACCGGTTAGCACAGTTAAAAACATCACCACAATGATATAGCCAAACAGGCTAGGAATGGCGTGGTCGGGTACAATCTCGTACTTATAGAAGCGTACTGAAGAGTTGTTGAACCGTAGTGCGGACTCGGTTCAGTTATCGGTGTCTTTGAGTGTTTAACAACTCAGAGCCCGTGATAAATTGAATCAGGGGACGGTAGCACTTAATGAAGAACTCATAAGGAGTTATGCAGTTCCATGATAATCTCGAGATACCAGGGGGGTAATACTCGACACAAGATCAAAGTAAAGGTTGGACTGGTGTATTGATCCATAGGAGACAATTGTTTTAATTTGTCCGAGAAATGAGATCAAAGAAGAACAATCATGGTCGGAACCACGGTTGCAAGGGATCAATTCACGGAAACCATATGTTAGTCATCAAGGAAATAGTTATTGTTACAAGAAGTTTCCATGATAGGATCTACATCGTGTCCATGGGCATGAACACAAGTTCAAGGTCGACTCCCACTTCTTCAATGTATATCCTTCCATTCACTTCTCGCTTTGATAAAGGCATTAGTGTTGAAAGTTGTACCTGGTGAAATACCAGATGAGTATGACTCGTGAAAACTTCCGAGTTCACGCATATAAAGGAAGACATAGGTTCAACCCGGCAGGGTATCATGGAAACCTATACCAGAATCTTTAGAAATAATTAACTCAAGCTCGAAGGCAGAGCATGGTTGAGAAAGCAGAGGATACAATTTACCAAAGGCATTATGTATCAGGGGAAGGTCTCACAAAGTTATTGAATATGAAGGAGGCTGACGGGTGAAATCCAATAATGGACCTGATGGTCCAAAAGGGGTCTGACGTGAGCATCAGTACTTAACTAGAGGAAGAAGAATGCAAGGAGATCAAATTATAGAAACAACTGACTAACTCCGTTGTCAAATGCAAATGAATTACGATTCCCAAATCAAGGGGTCAGAAGCAATGCTCTGATTAGGAATGGATAAGTTGAATAGCCTTAGGGTACAATCAACGATAATTGGATTGGTCGAGAACCAATTCCAGATAAAAGAATGGCAGCTCAGCCGGAAATGTAATTTATAAGGATCAATGATGATTCCGGGTATTCGCAAACATATTGAGTCAACAGACTCAAAATGATAATGACAAGGAATGTCAATAAGACTACGAGACTTCTGGGATTAACCATAATGCAAGCAAGCAAGAATTTCAGGAGCCAAGGCTCCAAAGGATTTTCGGAAGATCGAATAGTATTTTGAAGGATTTTGTGTAACACATGAACAACTGGGGATGAGCGGATACTCGACAAGTGCGAGTATTTATTTGAAGGGGTATTCATGTGGCAAAGAACTGCTAGGCAAGAGGCACAAAGTATTCTCGAACAATAGAGAAAACTTGGGTGTCTTGTAATAATAAGATCAATGGGGGATGATCGTAAGAATGGCAAGTGTAAGTAGTTATCCACGGATTTATTGGTGGTCAGGAATAGCAAAAGTGATGGGCACAAAGTCTCGAGAGAACATCGAGAGTATCTTCGAATCTTGGATTAGCGGCGATCATCGAAGTGAGGGCTCTCCGGAGAAAGTACTTGCGAGAACCTAAAGTTAGTCTTGTTTTTAGCAAATTCATTTAACCCGAATATAAGAGAGTTCAGAATCCCAGAGTAAAGATCGAGGAGTAAAAGATCCTAATACCACCCAATGGCGACGTGTGCCCATAAGACACACAGCCATGTTAGTAAAAGTTTTGCAATGTCTAGACTCGACTTCGGCCAAGGAGTTGGAAGGGGGATTCCTACAGGCAGTCGGCTCTGATACCAACTTGTGACGCCCTCGATTCAATCGTACACTAATCATGCACGCAAATGTGTACGATCAAGATCAAGGACTCACGGGAAGATATCACAACACAACTCTACAAATAAAATAAGTCATACAAGCATCATAATACAAGCCAGGGGCCTCGAGGGCTCGAATACAAGTGCTCGATCCTAGACGAGTCAGCGGAAGCAACAATATCTGAGTACAGACATAAGTTAAACAAGTTGCCATAAGATGGCTAGCACAAACTGGGATACAGACGAAGAGGAGCGGGCCTCCTGCCGGGATCCTCCTAGGTCACTCCCTGGTCGCCGTCGGTGGGCTGCACGTAGTAGTAGGCACCTCCCGAGTAGTAGTCGCCGAGGCGTGTGGCGTCGGATCTGGGCTCCATCGTCGATTGCAGCAATCGAGTAGAGATAGGGAAAAGGGGAACAAGGAAACCGTGAGTACTCATCCAAAGTACTCATAAGCAAGGAGCTACACTACATATGCATGGATATATGTGTAAAGGCCATATCGGTGGACTGAAGCTGCAGAATGCCGAATAAGAGGGGATAGCTAGTCTTAACGAAGACTACGCCACGGACACTGTCTTGCAATGTAGGAGGGGACGATCCAAGTCCTCCAAGTAACATCATATAGCAATAATCCTACCCGCAATCCCCTGCTCATAACCCCGAGCGAGAGCGACCACCGGTTGTATCCGCACTTGGAAGGTGTGTTTTATCAAGTATCCGGTTCTAGTTGTCATAAGCTCAAGGTACAACTCCAAGTCGCCCTGTTATCAAGATCACGGCTATCCGAATAGATTAACTTCCTGCAGGGTGCACCATCTTACCCAAAGACGCTTGATCCCATTTGGCGGACACACTTTCCGGGGTCATGCCCGCCGCGTAAGATCAACACGCCGCAGCCCCACCTAGGCACAACAGAGAGGCCAACACGCGGTCTAAACCTAAGCGCCAGGGTGTGGGCCCATCGCCTGAAAGCACACCGCACGTTGCGTCGTGGCCGAAGCGCACCTAGCCCATCAGCGTCCGGTCCAATCCGCGCGCGCCTCCGTCAGCCGACGTCTGAAGTACTTCGCCGATACCACGACGCGGGATACCCATAACTACTCCGCGTAGAAGGTTAGTGCGTATAAGCTCGTAACAAGTTGCCATAAGATGGCTAGCACAAACCGGATCTGAAGATCGAAGGGCGGTCACGGGATCCTCCTAGGTCACTCTGGTCGTCGTCCGGTGCTGCGTAGTAGTAGGCACCTCCAGAGAGTAGTCGTAAGCGTGGTGGCGTCTGGATCCTGGCTCCATCGTCGATGCAGCAATCGAGTAGAGATAGGAAAAAGGGGAACAAGGCAACCGTGAGTACTCATCCAAAGTACTGCAAGCAAGAGCTACACTACATATGCATGGATATATGTGTAAAGGCCATATCGATGGATGATGCGGTCTTGAATAAGAGGGGATAGCTAGTCTTAACGAAGACTAAACCACGGACACACATCTTGCAACAGTAGGAGGGACGATCTAAGTCCTCCAAGTAACATCATATAGCAATAATCCTACCCGCAATCCTGCTCATAACCCTGGCGAGGCGACCACCGGTTATGTCGGCACTTGGAAGGGTGTGTTTTATCAAGTATCCGGTTCTAGTTGTCATAAGCTCAAGGTACAACTCCAAGTCGTCCATTACCGAAGATCACGGCTATCCGAATAGATTAACTTCCTGCGGGGTGCCATCTTACCCAAAGACGCTTGATCCCATTTGGCCGGACACACTTTCCGGTCATGCCC
This sequence comes from Aegilops longissima, assembly GCA_021605205.1. Classification (NCBI taxonomy): domain Eukaryota; kingdom Viridiplantae; phylum Streptophyta; class Magnoliopsida; order Poales; family Poaceae; genus Aegilops; species Aegilops longissima. The sequence continues at coordinate 6,268,140 of CM038676.1, read as the reverse complement.
GCCGCGTAAGATCAACACGCCGCAGCACCTAGGCACAACAAAGAGGCCAACCGCGGTCTAAACCTGCAGATGCAGGCCCGCGCACGAGCACACACGCACGTTAACGTCTGTGGCGAGAAGCAGACCTAGCCCATCAGGCGTTCCGGTCCAATCGGTACGCGTCGCTGACGTCTGAAGTGCTTCGGTGATACCACGACGCGGGATACCCATAACTACTCCAGCGTAGATGGTTATGCGTATCTCGTAGCCAACCGGATCAAATACCAAGACCTCGTTAAGCGTGTTAAGTAACGAGCAGCGAACAGAGCCGGGCCCACCTCTCCTAAGCGGTCTCAACCGCCTGCCGCTCATACAAAGTATCGGTCGAGCGTCCGGAACCTAGGCCCACTCTATCGGGATGGAGCCACATCCTTTCACCCCCATCTCCGAAGTATCACCGGTAATGTAATAGTGTAAAGTATAGTATATACCGTGATCACCTCCCGAGTGATCACGGCCCGATAATATAGCACGCAGACGGACAAGTATGAAGGGCCACAGATGAATGTACTAGCATCCTATACTAAGCATATAGGATTGCGGGTAAGGTAACAAATAACAGGACAGGCTATGCAGCGGTATAGGAGTGTCAGCGATAACATGCTATGCTACTACTCTAATGCAGCAGTGTAGATAGGTAGGCGATATCTGGTGATCAAGGGGGCTTGCACGGTTGCTCAGACGAAGGAGGGTCGTCGATGGCGTAATCGATCGAGGACATGACGCTCGGTCTCGGGGGTCTGAGGAGGAGGAAGAAGCGATAAGTACATAGCGGATAAAGTGCATAAGGAAAGAGACGAGCTAGGCGTGTTCTAGCATGGCGCTAAGCGATCTTGGCGAAGAAACATCCGGAAAGTTTTCCGTTCGAGACGTCTGTCGAAAGTTGAACAGGAGGAAAGTTTGCAGTTCGATAGGCTAGAGGTGTGTGGCGGACGAGCGAATGCGTATCGGATTCGTCTCGTCGTTCGAGCAACTTTCATGTTGAAATTATTTTAATCCAATTCTGATTAAAAGATATGATTTTCTAAAGTATTTATTAATTTCGAATTTAATTAATTATTTAATTAATTTGGAAATGTATTTATGACATCACATGATGTCATCTTGGCGTCATCGATCAACAGGGTTGGTGAGTCAACAGTGGGTCCATGTCATTCACTAATGACTAATTAACCTAACGATTTAATTAACAGTAGTTAATTAGGTTTAATTAGTGATTAGGTTTAATTAATCGAGTTTAATTAAGTTAATTAATTCTCTAATTAATTAATTAATTAATTAATATTTAATTATTATTTTAATTATTTTAATTATCTATTTTTTAAATCCTTTTTTTTATTAAGCGTTAAGAGCGGGCCCCTAATCGATGGCAGGGGTTAGTGGGTTTGGGTGTTGGTGCGCGTGCGCCGGCATGGCGAGCGGCGAGTGTGCGTCTGACGGCGCCACTCGGCAGCGCATGCCGCCGGCCTTGTGCTAGCTGCCAGCGTCAGCGATCACGCAAAGGCGGCGGAAGGTCGGCTGATGGCGGCAGCGCCCGGCGAAACTTCGCCCGGTCGGCGAAACGTGGCGGAAAAGCAGGACTTCGCCTACGCCGGATGGCGGCAGGCGTGGCGAAATGCAATGGCGGTGTCGCAGCTTCAGCGTGAACTGGCGCGGTAATCGGAATGGAGCGTCCTCGGCATGGAAGCGAAGGAGAGGAGAGGCGAGCGAAACACGGCGGCGGCTCACATCGAAGCGTAAGGCGGGGCGAGCTCGTGGAAGTGGAGCGAGAAAAGCGGCGGCGCCGGAGTCGCGGCCAACGGCAATGACGGCAAGGCGTGGCCCAAACAGCGGCCTCGGCCGGCGAATGATGAGGACACGCAGTGGCGACAGCGGCGTCCGAGACCTCGAGCAGAGCGCTCATTGGCGAGTGGCCGTGGAAGGCGAGCAGCAGCAGTGGCGTTCAGCGGCAGCGGCAGCGGTGAGGGCCGCGAGATCGGGACCCGATCGGGGCAGCGAGGAGGGGGAGGCGAGTGGAGACTCGGCGTCCGGCGAGTGGGGATCTCCGGGTGGTGCGGTCTCGTCTTGTGGCGGTGGCCTCGGTGGCGGCCAGCAGTTACCCTCCGATCAATCGGGAGAAGAGAGGAGTGGGGAGGGGTTCTGGGTTAGGGTTCGGTGGGGAGTGGGGTTAAGGGCCATGGGGTGGGGCCGGCCGGATTGGGCGTGGGTCTGGTGTGGTAGACCCACGAGGCCCGTGAGGGGGGGCTTTTACATTTTTATTTTTCTTCTTGTTTTCCTTTTATTTACTTTACCCTTTTACTTTTCTATTTTTTTTAGTTTTAGCAATTTACTAAAGTGGCACTAATAGAATTTACAATTTATGCCCTTTATACAATAGTTTATTACTTATAACAAATTAGTCTTGAAAATGTTTATTAATTTTAAAGCACTTAAATAATTGCATTTGCTACTGTTTTATTCATTTTAGAGTATCTAAACATTTTATAAAAGTGTGGTTCCTCCACCATAATTACTTATGAATTATTTGGAACCACCAACACTAGTTTTAATATCTGAAATTTTTATTGTTTGACTTTGTTTGAATTTGAATTTTGAATCGGATTTGAACTAACGCGAGATTTTCAACAGTAACGAGGTGGCGTGGCATCATTAGTGCGGATTACTGTAGCTTAATTACAGGCGTCCAATTCTCCTCCACTACAAGAAATCTCGTCCGAGATTTAAGAGAAGCAAGGGGAAAGGTGCAGTTACGATAATCTAACGGATCTTCTCGAAGAAGTTAATCCTTCGTTGATGTCTTCAATCCTTTATTCCGATGCATCATGATAAGCTGGTCATCATTTCTTGAAATTCCATCGTATACGAAAAGATAGGGGCAGCTCACTACGACATAATGCTTTTGAGGAAAACAATCTGGGTTAACCCATGAATTAGTATAGAATTATCTCTCGAGTTGAACATTTGAAATACCTCGAGTAAGTCTGAAGAGTATAATAGACTCAAGCGGATAGATAGTTGCTCAAGCACTGACCAGAGTGAAAGGGGTTCGAGTGGCGAGAGTAAATGTAGCGTCGATACAGAATAGATCACTATGGCGGTGGCCCGTGAATTACTGAGGCCACGTCACGAGAATAACTTTGGAAATAGGGGTGTACAGGGAGAGTGGGGTTTCGATCTGTGAAAACGTGGGTTATGGGCCCACCATGTGGTTAAAAGTAGAAGGTTGGTGACATCTTGCAGCGATCATGTAAGCAAGGCATGTCGAGGAGAGTCTGAGGTCATGTCGGCAACAACATAGGTACCAAGGGCGAGGACGAAGAACCATTTTCCCTTTCGTTGAGCGGCGGACCATTAGGCAAGGTTCTCGTCCATCGGTGGTCACGGAATGTCATCAACAAATAGTAATAGGGTCTTACTTACAGAGTGGTACAACGAGGTGCTTACCTAGCGGGGATTATCACTGCTTAGATTATATATATCCCAAGAAAGGTTCAAACAACCAATGGAAAGTAAAATAGGATTATCATATTAAAGCGGAACAATGGAAAGGAAAATGTGTTTAAACACATATTTCAAGGGCATATCCTTACCAAGGATAAGCGAGCATGATATCCATGACAGGATATATTGTAGAAAACCCTTTAGGTAAGGGAGAAATTTCATGACATTACCCATACAGCGGTGTTCGGATAATTGAGCAAGAAACATTTAGCATTGGGCTTGAATGTTCTTGTTGAAAATCAAATAACGGACATGCTTTGAGATAGCATTGACATGGTCTTGGTGAAGATCAAAATTTGGAAACACGAAGGATTCATCAGAATAACTTGTAGAATAAGTCTTACAATTTCCTCATGGATGAGCGGATAACCTTGCTGAAAAGAATCTATAATGATAGGTCCTCCAGCGGGGGTGCTAGGCATGACGTCATACTACGGTTCATCAAAGGATCAACATCATAACTCTTAGAAGTTGTCCCAACCATCATATCCGAAGATTCAGATCCGATTGGTGTCGAGATACCTCGGACTTAGGATACGAGAAGAAAAGGTGCAAGCAAAGTTGGCGAGATGACATTGTAAGATTCTCGGAAATGAACTATGAAGTGATTTCCGTTAACAAGAGTCCATCATTAACCCAAGGAGAGGACAATGAGGTGTCTGGTGATCTCAACGGCAATTCAGAGATCCCCAAAGATGGGCTTCCACAATTAAGTGAACAAGGAGATAACATTTGTCGGATCAAATGATACAAGGAAGTATGCTCGAGGAAAACATACTCAAGTAAACATTGGTTGAAAGTGCGCCCGATGGGTTGGGTTGCACGACCAATGTCGAATAGTGATTAGAGAAGTATTTCTATGTCAAGAATTCTCAAGAGGTGGAACAAGTCTCGAACATTCTTGACATAAAGGAGGTAATACTCAAGGTAAAGAAGAGCGATTGCTGGGTAGTAAGGAGCTCAAGGTTTACACAAACACGAACAACTTGTGTTGAGCGGAAGGCAATAAAGTGGTCGATGAGAACAGGAATCATCGAGGGCAAGGATGGTATTTCTCATCACAAATTCAATTGATATCTGGATGAGCTCGAGAAAGCTGTCGATCACGACAACTTTGTCGCGAGAGTTCATGATGATGTAATCGATCGTGACATCAAGTCAAAGTAATGATGAAGTGAAAGGTTATTGGAACCAAGGGTGCGACACAAACTCGAAACCAAGCTTGTTGTTCTAGGAGTAATGATATGATGAGGATCGGCGTAAGGTTAGTTCATCGTCGAAAATTGTGCTCGAGAAGAAGGACCGGTTAGCACGTTATTTATTTGAAGGGGTATTCATGTGGCAAAGAACTGCTAGGCAGAGGCACAAAGTATTCTCGGAACAATAGAGAAAACTTCGGGGTGTCTTGTAATAATAAGGTCAATGGGGGATGATCGTAAGAATGGCAAGTGTAAGTAGTTATCCACGGATTTATTGGTGGTCAGGAATAGCAAAAGTGATGGGCACAAAGTCTCGAGAGAACATCAGAGAGTATCTTCGGAATCTTCGGATTAGCAGATGATCATCTGAAGTGAGGGGCTCTCCAGGAGAAAGTACTTGCGAGAACCTAAAGTTAGTCTTGTTTTTAGCAAATTCATTTAACCCGAATATAAGAGAGTTCAGAATCCCAGAGTAAAGATCGAGGAGTAAAAGATCCTAATACCACCCAATGGCGACGTGTGCCCATAAGACACACAGCCATGTTAGTAAAAGTTTTGCAATGTCTAGACTCGACTTCGGCCAAGGAGTTGGAAGGGGATTCCTACAGCGATGGCTCGATACCAACTTCAGCGCCCTCGATTCAATCGTACACTAATCATGCACGCAAATGTGTACGATCAAGATCAAGGACTCACGGAAGATATCACAACACAACTCTACAAATAAAATAAGTCATACAAGCATCATAATACAAGGCGGGGGCCTCGAGGGCTCGAATACAAGTGCTCGATCCTAGACGAAGTCAGCGGAAGCAACAATATCTGAGTACGACATAAGTTAAACAAGTTGCCATAAGATGGCTAGCACAAACCGGGATCAGATCGAAGAGGAGCAGGCCTCTGCCTGGGATCCTCCTAGGTCACTCCACGGTCGTCGTCGGTGGGCTGCTGCGTAGTAGTAGGCACCTCCGGAGTAGTAGTCGCCGTGGCGGTGGCGTCGGATCCTGGGCTCCATCGTCGATTGCAGCAATCGAGTAGAGATAGGGAAAAGGGGAACAAGGCAACCGTGAGTACTCATCCAAAGTACTCGCAAGCAAGGAGCTACACTACATATGCATGGATATATGTGTAAAGGCCATATCGGTGGACTGAACTGCAGAATGCCGAATAAGAGGGGATAGCTAGTCTTAACGAAGACTACGCTACGGACACTGTCTTGCAAGCAGGTAGGAGGGGACGATCTGAAGTCCTCCAAGTAACATCATATAGCAATAATCCTACCCGGCAATCCCTTGCTCATAACCCTGAGCGAGAGCGACCACCGGTTGTATCTGGCACTTGGAAGGGTGTGTTTTATCAAGTATCCGGTTCTAGTTGTCATAAGCTCAAGGTACAACTCCAAGTCGTCCTGTTACGAAGATCACGGCTATCCGAATAGATTAACTTCCTGCAGGGTGCACCATCTTACCCAAAGACGCTTGATCCCATTTGGCGGACACACTTTCCGGGTCATGCCCGCCGCGTAAGATCAACACGTCGCAGCCCCACCTAGGCACAGAGAGGCCAACACGCGGTCTAAACCTAAGCTGCGCAGGGCAGGCCCATCGCCTCGAGCACACACCTGCGCTACGTCTGTGACGGAGCGCACCTAGCCCATCAGCGTTCGGTCCAATCCGCGCGCCGCTCGTCGTCCGACGTCTGAAGTACTTCGGTGATACCACGACGCGGGATACCCATAACTACTCCCGCGTAGAAGGTTAGTGCGTATAAGCTCGTAGCCAACCCGGATCAAATACCAAGACCTCGTTAAGCGTGTTAAGTAACCATGAACGCCGAACAGAGGCAGGCCCACCTCTCTCCTAGGCGGTCTCAAGCTGCCTGTCGCTCGCCACAAAGTATCGGTCGGGGCCGTCGGGAACCTAGGCCCACCTCTACCGGGATGGAGCCACCGTCCTTTCAGCCCCATCTCGAACAGTACCACCGGTAATGTAATAGTGTAAAGTATATAGTATATACCCGTGATCACCTCCCGAGTGATCACGGCCCGATAGTATAGCAGCGCAGACGGACAAGTATGAAGGGCCACAGATGAATGTACTAGCATCCTATACTAAGCATATAGGATTGCGGTAAGGTAACAATGAAGTAACAAGGACAAGGCTATGCAGCGGTATAGGAGTATCAAAACAAGTAACATGCTATGCTACTCTAATGCAAGCAGTGTAGATAAGAGTAGGCGATATCTGGTGATCAAGGGGGTGGGCTTGCACGGTTGCTCGAGACAAGAAGGAGGGTCGTCGATGGCGTAGTCGATCACGAGGACATCGAGATCGGTCTCGGGGTCTCACGGGGGAAGAGGGGAAGAAGCGATAAATACATAGCGAGCAAGTGCATAACAGAAAAAATGCAGCGAGCTAGAAGCGTGTTCTAACGCAGCGCTAAGCGACATCTTGGCGAAGAAACATCAGGAAAGTTTTCCGGCCCGAGACGTCTGTCGACAGTTGAACCGAGAGGAAAGTTTGCGAGTTCGATAGGCTAGGCGTGTGTGGCGGACGAGCGATCGCTGCGTCGGATTAATCTCTGCTCGCTCGAGCAACTTTCATGTTGAAATTATTTTAATCCGAAGTTACGGATTAAAAGATATGATTTTCTAAAGTATTTATTAATTTGGAATTTAATTAATTATTTAATTAATTTGGAAATGTATTTATGACATCAGCATGATGTCATGCTGACGTCATCAGTCAACAGGGTTGACTGAGTCAACCCTGACAGGTGGGTCCCGCATGTCATTCACTAATGACTAATTAACCTAACCAGATTTAATTAACAGTAGTTAATTAGGTTTAATTAGTGATTAGGTTTAATTAATCAGGTTTAATTAAGTTAATTAATTCTCTAATTAATTAATTAATTAATTAATATTTTAATTATTATTTTAATTATTTTAATTATCTATTTTTTTAAATCCCTTTTTTTTATTAAACGTTCTGGGGGCGGGCCCCCCTAGTCAGTGGCCCGGGGGGTTAGTGGGTTTGGGTGTTCGGGTGCGGGCGTGCGCCGGGGCGAGCGGCGACGGCGCCGTGTGTGGGGCGGCGCCACTCGAGCAGGGCGATGCCGAGGGCGCCGGGCCTGGCAGACGCCGGCGTCGGCGATCACGCAAAGGAGGCGGCGAGGGTCGGCTGCGGTGGCGGTGGCGCGACCTGTCGGCTTCGCCAGATCGCCGAAACACGTTGGCGCCCGAGCGGAGGCCGAGCCAGGCGGGACTTGCACACGCCGGATGGCGGCGGACGTGGCGAAACGAAGCGGGCGGCGGTGTCCGCGAGCTCGGCGTGAGCACGGCGCGATGAGTGCGGGGCAGAGCGTCCTACGGCATGGAGCGAAGGGAGAGGAGAGGCGGGCGCAGCACGGCGGCGGCTCACATCGGGCGTAGGGGCGGGGCTGAGGCTCGTGGAGGTGGACGAGGAAGGGCGGCGCCGGTCGCCGCAGCGAGGGCGGCGGCGACGAGGTCGGCCTTGGCGCTGAACGGCGGCCTCGGCCCGGGCGAGGATGAGGCCGAGGCACGCGTGGCGTGGCACGGCGGCGTCCACGGGACCTCGAGCAGCGGGCTCATTGGCGAGGTGGCCGTCGGGGAGCGAGCAGCAGCGGTGGCGTTCAGCGGCGGCGGCAGCGGTGGGGGGGGCGCGAGGATCGGGACCCGATCCGGGACGACGGAGGGAGTGGGGAGGCGAGTGGAGGAGCTACGAGGCGTCCGTGAGGGGATCTCCGGGTGGTGCGGTCTCGTCGGCGGCGGTGGCCTCGGCGGCGGCGGTGGCCTCGGCGGTGGCCTTGTTGCGGTTTTCTACCCTCCGATCCAATCGGGAGAGAGGGAGGAGAGCGAGTGGGGAGGGTTCTGGGTTAGGGTTCGGTGGGGGAGTGGGGGGGGTTAAGGGGCCATGGGGTGGGCGGCCGGCCGGTTGGGCCGTGGGGCGTCTGGTGGCTAGTGGGCCACAAGGCCCAACAAAAGAGGCCCTTTTCTGCTTTTTATTTTTCTTCTTGTTTTCCTTTTATTTACTTTACCCTTTTACTTTTCTATTTTATTTTAGTTTTAGCAATTTACTAAAATGGCACTAATAGAATTTACAATTTATGCCCACGCCACAATAGTTTATTACTTATAACAAATTAGTCTTGAAAATGTTTATTAATTTTAAAGCACTTAAATAATTGCATTTACTCTGTTTTATTCATTTTAGAGTATCTAAACATTTTATAAAAGTGTGGTTCCTCCACCATAATTACTTATGAATTATTTGGAACCACTCGAACACTTTAGTTTTAATATCTGAAAATTTTTATTGTTTGACTTTGTTTGAATTTGAATTTTGAATCGGATTTGAACTAACGCAAGATTTTCAACAAGAATCGAGGTGACGTGGCATCATTAGTGCGGATTCTTGAGCTTAATTACCAGGCCACACCTCCCCCCCTTTGTATCGGTGTTGAGCGCTTCTCACCAAATCTTCGCCACCACTTGCGCGCCTAGCCGTCCTCTCCCTCCCATCCTCTTCCCTCCCGACATCGAGAGTCCTCTACATCACCCGGATCTACCCTGCTTGCTTCCCTTGTCGCCTCGGTCACCATGACGCCTTTATCGTGGGTCTTCTCCTTGATGTGAAGTCATCGTCGGATCTTCGCCGAGCCCCACATCATCCGGATCAAGCCCGCACCCTCCTCACCTCCGCCGCCAAGGCGTTGACATAGCCAACCGCCCTAGCCCATCGTTACCACAGCATCGTCTCACGTGCATTCTTCCCCTAGTTGTTCTTACGGCTCAGGCCGCTATGTGTCCTACACCGCATCAGTCGTGCATGGCTATAGACCGATGACCACTATTTCAGATTTCTTGCAACAACTTGTCGTTGTTCGATAGACTGATTTCCTGTCTTGGCTCGTCCTGCCATTGGTCTCTCGTGTCACCTTGTGTGATTGTAGGCCTGACAATGCTACCAAGTTACACTACTAAAAAATGGTTACCAGATGCATGCCCAAAAGAAATGATCAGTGGCATGTAGGGGTCACATCAGTAGTAACTCCATAATGTGTGTATGGAGCACGCTCACAAAATCACCGTAATGTGTGTTCCATATTTTTTTTAATGTTTTCTTGTTTCTAGTCTATACTCCATTTAGAAGAAACAATTGAATAATTCAGAAAATATTATTAAAAAACATTAATCCAAGTACAGGAAATAATCCAAATTAACAAATAATCAAAATACAACTAAAAATCCAATGAAACACAATTTCCAAGTAAAAAAACAAATGAATGTGAAAGAAACACAAACACAATATCTCCTTGCTAGCTGTCAATGATGCTCAATGAGATGCTCACATGGCTGATCATGGGAGGCAAATTCTTCAATTTTCTTGTACACCTCAAGAAATGCTTGAATGCGGTCTGTGTGCCTGCTAGGCATGATAGCTGAGCCAACACTTTCATGGTCCATGGGGGCTTGGAATATCCCCTCATCCTCAGATGATGGAGTAAATAGCATAAAACTACTACTTTACAGTTTAGGGTTTCAAAAAACTACCGATTTTTAATTTTTCTCAGATAACTACCAAATGGGTGGTCGACTGTTTCAAAAAACCCAAATCGCTGAGTGCTTATCAACTGATCACGATTATGACAGGTCAGGCCCACACCTAAACGAAGCGTTAGTTTGACTGTTAGTTTGACCGTTAACTGACATGTGGGGCCCACATGTCAGTGTCTCTTCTTATCTTCCTCTTCTCCTCTCTGCCTCCCTTCTCCTCCACTCTCCCTGCTCGTCAAGAACAGCACAGAACCGCCATGGCCGCCGACCACACTCCACGCCGCCGTCCTGTGCCACGTCCGACCACCGCCCTATGCCACTTTGAGCCCCACTCTGCTGCTGTTGATGGTAGGAGCTCACCGGACCTCCTGGTGGCAAGGTGGAGACGAGGAGGCATACTAGAGGCAGGCGACCCTGCCGCAGGCGCCGTCTGGAGTCTCCGCCGCGCGCCACCGGGCTCTGGCAGGAGTCGTCACGCTGCCGCGCGCCATTGGGAGGCGCTGAGGGCCGTCACGCCGTCCGCCATGGAGCTCCCCTCGGGTCACCGCGCCGTCGCCCGCCATCTGGACCGGCTGGGGGTCGCCGCCCGTCATGGGGTCACCACAGCTCGCCGCTCGCCATGGGGTCACCACGGCTCGCCGCCCGCCATGGGAGCCGGCGCAGAGAGGCAGCCACCGGCACTGCGGCGTCGTGTAGCACAGGTCGGCGGGGGGCGTAGATAGGCAAGGAGAGAGGAGGTGAGGCGAAGGAGCGACCAGGGTTGAGCCCCGGTGATCACCGACGGTGGGCGCCGAGTGGCTCGCCGGCCGGAGGAGGCGACGTTGCGAGGTTCGGTCAAGATAGCTCAGGGGCGAGAGGAGTAGCGCCATGGCTGCCCTGATCTGGAGCAAGGACCTGATTGCTTTTTGCTAAGAAATGTAGGGACCTGATTGCTTTTTTAAATTTGTGTGCAGGCCCACCCCTAACGGTCAAACAAATGGTCAAACAATCAGAGCTCTTACGCACGGGGCCGACCTGTCATAATCGTGACCAATTGCTAAGCACCCGGCGATTTGGGTTTTTTGAAACAGCCGACCACCCATTTGGTAGTTATCTCAGAAAAATTAAAAACCAGTAGTTTTTTGGAACCCTAGCCTGTAAAGTAGTAGTTTTATGCTATTTACTCTCGATGATGATATGGTGATGTCTAGGATCACAGAAAATATCATGATATTTGCCAAGGCATCCTCATTGTTCTAGAAATGAGAAGGACCCCGACCAATTTCAGACCTAGCGTACCACATGCTCAAAATGTCCTTACTAGCCGCTTCTCGCGCCTTTGTGTAATGCTTAAATTCCTTGGTCTCAGGATTAGAAACCGTCTTCACAAATGTTGAATGAGATGGATAGATGACAACATCTTTGATAGTGGGCTTTGGTCATAGTGATGGCCGTTCACATGGGTTGCATGCTGGAGCAGTACCACCTGCTAGCCTAGTATCTGCAACACCTACTAGGCTACAGAGAATAGGAAGAATAAACTGCTGTTGTACACACCAACCCTAAGGAAAGGAGCAGCAGAAAACCAAATCAAGAGCAGATCGTCTTGGTCGGGCTGGGATGTGATTCAGTGATGCTCCACACAACTCACACCAAGCAGTCACCCTACACTGCAGGCCCAAACAATTCTGCATCAACAGCTACAGCTACTGCAGTACAGTAGTCAGTAGAGCTGCAGAAGCAATCACAACTCACAAGTCATTCTCCGAGTACATCGGGGAGGCCTAATATCACAAGGTCCTTCCGCAGGGCTCCAAACAGCAAAGTTTCTCAACAAGTTGAAGCTTTATTAACTCGTACAAATGGCTGAAACATCAGTACGAACCATCTGCCCAGAAACCAGCATTGCCGCCGAACCATCAGTACGAACCAGGATTGCGTGTGAAAAGGGACCTTTGATTCTTGGTATGCGACGAACTGGAGTCGAACAAGTACAGTGTTCAACCTAACGTATGGCAAGTCGTCTGCCAAAACATATGTTGGCACCTGAGCTCAGTGACTGTATTGACTCACCACGATGTACTCAGTGTGACCGTGACTTCAAATTTTCTGAATATTGTAATCCATTTTTCCAGTTCAGCGAGATCAACAATCCATGGACGAAACGAGAGAGCGCCCGGAACAAACGTGATCCTTTTTCGAAGGAGAAAAGAAGAACAAAAGTGACAGGAGGTGTAACGGTATAGAGAAGCTGAGATTAGGCCATGATGTGAGTTCAGGCTTTGAATTGCGGAGCTGGAATCTGGATACACGCGGGGCTGGACAAACACGAAGGAACATACATAACAAATTATTCACGTTTATTTCGCAAAAAAAAGTACTCACATTACCGACGCCATGATCCACACATTGTGTCTGCCGTCCTACATACTATAAATTGAGATGTTTGACTTTGGAACTCATCAGCAACCTGAACCAACATGTTACAACTCGACACTACTGAACGTCTCGGTAAGGTTGGGACTGAACAATACTGACCTCACAGGTTAATTTAATGAAGCCACTTAAAGAACACTGAAACGGAGTGAAGTAGACTTTTTTCACACCATCGCGCAAGTCGAGGCTGTGGTGAGGACTGTCGACGTTTCCTACACGCCTACTGCATGAACAGTTAGCATCACGGAGCTTGGCAACCCGACCAAAGCAGAACGCCTTGGCATTGCTAGCCTCCGTCATCATATCAACAATGCTCTATGCATATGCTTCCACGGATGCTACACACAACCTAGCGTTTGCATGGCCTGTCTTTGTGCTCCCTTCGTCGACACCCGAGACCATCGGCGGAGGTTCAGCAAGGCTGAAAGGGCCATGACCCGCCCTGGGTTGAGGCAAAAAAAGTTATACCACTAATAGAAAAAGGACCTATAGTCCCGGTTCGTGAAGGCCATTTGTCCCGGTTTTTGAACCGGGACTAAAGTGTCGGTACTAATGTCCTAAACCTTTAGTCCCGGTTCTTGCATGAACCGGGACATATGGGCCTCCACGTGGCCGGTGCGCCGAGCGCAGCCAACCGGGATCAAAAGACATTCACGCGTCAGCATTTCAGGGCTGGGGTTTTTGTTTTTTTAAGGGGGGGTTGTGGGTTTTGGGAGGTTAATTTTAGGTGTTTCATATATTGTGTTAGCTAGCTAATTAATAGAGAGAAGTGTCCTCTCTTATGTCCGTGCTTGGTCGACGCTACGTACTGTACATAGAGAGATCCTCGACACGCTAGCTAGTAAGAAAATGAAGGAAACCATTAAGTACAGAAGTTCGTCATGCATACCGAGAGAAGTGATCGATCGACCTCTCCTTCTTCGAGAGATTGGTCGAACAACAAGTTTTCGTATTATCTATCCGAGGCTACTTGCTACATACATATACGATATGTAAGATCTCTTACAATCCCCTAGCATTTGAAATCAACTTCCACATAGTATTCTCCGGCTTTATTGATGACGTGGTCAAGAAAGAATCCCGCCAATTCCTCTTGAATTGCTTTCATGCGATCTTATGGTAGTAGTTCATTCCGCACCTGCCACGTCTAATTTGAAGAAGGTGGTTAATACATATATGAATGAAACTCAACAAAAATGATGGTGTAATAAAATGAAATTGTGAATATTATTGCTTACCCACTTCATATTGTCTTTTAGAGTAGCCCCGCTTATTTTTCAAAGTCGCGTTGTAGATGAACTCGCACACGTAGTATCCACAGAAATTATTCCCTTCTTCCTGCCACAAGCACTTTACGACAAATAGAGGTCAATCAAACTGATAATGAAGCATTAAAAATTGCATTGATGAAAGTATAGCTATAGAATCAACGGGAGATGCGCGCAACTAGCTAGCCAGTAGTACTTACTTTCGGGTATGTATATCGTAGCTTCTTTGGTAGTCCCGAAACTTTTGCGGTGAACTGTTTCCAAACCCTGCAAGACAAAGAAAATAATTATTATTACTTCAGATATCAGGAAATGAACAAAAAGTTACCGATATGGTGCGATAATGATCGATTGAACTTACTTGTTGAGCAATTTAGTCATGTCCGCATAGGTTTCGGGATCTTTTCGTCTCGAGTCTAAGACGGTTACTAGTCCCCGCTCAAGCTTAATCTCCAGAAGAACATAGTGGAATTTGCGCACGCATGCATAACTCATCAATTACATTACAATAACCTCACTCGACTAATAAGGGAAACCGAATATGCACACGACAGTAACACTCACTTGAAGTTGTAAGGAAAGAGTATTAAATCTTTGTTTTGATTTTTGTTCAACGATTGTAGCAAGTTGGCCTCGGCCTCTGCGGCCTTCTTTTTAACCTAAAATTTATCTATGATATTTGCGTTAATGAACCCAATATCATACATTTCTTGTTTTTTGCACTCAACGATCTTCAATCTGCATAATATAGTGAGGATAATTAATTATAAATACATGCAATGAAAGAGCCGAGCTATATATAGAGACTTAATGACAGAAATAGTACTTACAGACAGTAGCAAAAGACCGTTAATTTATCGAGGGCCTTTTGATTGAAGAACTCAAAGAACTCCTCAAATGGAACAGGCAACAGATCAGTTCCAACGAGGTCGTGCTCCTCTTTAATTCTCAGATACAAAGTATTCGTCCCCCCAGACTCTCTGCAGGTTTTCATGTACCAATTATGGAATCTTTGCATCATCATTGTTAGAGATTTTTCATCTTTGACCAGAGGTTTCCGTATCAGATATCGTGTTCGCCCACCTCCAAGAAATCAAAATGTACATCATCGGCAGGTAATCTCCAAGATTGTTATAACGGCACCGCCCTCGAGCATTAGCGACGATGTCGCTAGACACATTGAGCGGGGGGCACGATTGCTTTGCTTGTCCGCCGAGCTGGGCAATTTTTTTCTCAGCTGCTCATTCTTTTAACCTTTGATCACTGACAGTACTTCCCGACCGGTTAGCTTCGAAATATGTCTTTTCAGTAATGCGCTCATAGTTGGTTTTCGGCGGAGACTTTGGTGGTTTCCTCAGGGCATCGATAGTGCGCTTTACTTTCACTGGATCTACCTTCTCCTCCGGAGGTGGATGTCTGTTTGCTTTCAACCCTTCAAAGAAGTCCTTCACTTCAGTCTGCACGATCTTCGCGTTTTCCTCCTCGGTCCTCTCGTACGGTAACTTATCTAGAGGCTTGAGAGATGGACCGTATCTGTATTACCTCCCGCCTCTGGCTGTACTGCTAGACGCCGGAGCAGACGGAGCGGCTGCGGCTGTCTTCTTTCGTGCTTGCTTACGAGGCGGAGAAGGACTACGAGGCGCCGGAGCAGCCGGGGCGGCGGCGGGTCTCTTCTGCCCTTGCTGGCGAGGCGGAGAAGGAGGAGGCAGCTGGCTGCTCGGGCGCGCCGGCGCAGGCGGAGAAGGAGGCGGAGTGCCGCCACGCGCCGTAGAAGGATGCTGAGTGCCCTGATCACTCGTCGGAGGAGGCGGAGGAGGAGGCGGAGTGCCCTGACTCGCCGGATGAGGAGGAGGAGGAGGCGTCCAGTTCGGAAGGTTGATGAGCTCCTTCCGCCATAGGCATGGAGTATTCAGAGAAGAACCTAGCCGAATCTCCCCTTCACCCGTAGGGTGGTCAAGCTCAAGGTCCTCAAATCCGTCCGTTATTTGATCCACCATCACCCTAGCATATCCTTCTTGAATCGGCTGACCGTGGTAGGTTGAGCCAGGTTCATTAGGTATAACAGAGCCAACAGCCGCCTTGACTTTCAATGTCATCCATCGCGTCATAAGGTGGCAATGTTGAGACTATGTGATAGTATCCACGTGGTAGCCCGTGAAGACAGGCTCCAGCTGCTGAGTCTGCTCGGTGGAAGCCACGCTGCTTCTCCGCTGAGATGGCGGGGTAGCTTCAGGGGAAGCTTCAGCAGGTCGTTTGCTGCGATCTGCTTCTCGTTCCTCTAGCCCTTGTACCCTTTCATGCAGCGCCTGCAGTTGGCTATGCTCCACTTTCTTCCTCCTCTTCTGGGTTTTTTAACCCCCTGCGTCCGGAAACCCAGCCTTCCACGAAAGGGAGCCTGGCGTGCCTCGTGTCCGTCCAGGGTGCTCAGGATTCCCGAGGGCCATTGTGAGCACGTCCTTCTCTTTGTCTGGAACGAACGTCCCTTCCTGTGCTGCGGCGATATAGTGTCGAAGCTTCCTGACGGGTATTCACAGTTGCTCATTGATACGTCTCCATTGTATCTGTAATTTTTGATTGTTCCATGCCAATATTCTTCTTTCATATACTTTTGGCAACTTTTTATACTATTTTTGGGACTAACATATTGATCCGAATGCCAGTGCAGTTCTCATCATTGCATGTTTTATGTTTTGCAGAAAACCAATATCAAACGGAATCCAAACGGGATAAAAACGGACGAAGAATTATTTTGGAATATTTGGGATTTTCCGGAGGAAGAATCAACGCGAAACGGTGTCCGGGGTGGCCACGAGACAGGGGGCGCGCCCCCTACCCCTAGGCGCGCCCTGGGCTCTCGTGGGCCACCCGTAAGGCGGTTGATTCCCTTCTTTTGCCGCAAGAAAGCTAATTTTATGAGAAAAATCTGAGCGAAAGATTCACCCCAATCGGAGTTACAGATCTCCAGATATAAAGGAAATGGTGAAGGGGTAGAATCAGAGAAAGCAGAAACAGAAAGATAGATCCAATCTCGGAGGGGCTCTCGCCCCTCCCAAGCCATGGGAGCCAAGGACCAGAGGGGAAACCCTTATCCCATCTAGGGAGGAGGTCAAGGAAGAAGAAGAAGAAGGGGGCCTCTCCCCTCATTGCTTCTGGTGGCGCCGGAGCGCTGCCGGGGGCCATCATCATCACCGCGATCTTCACCAACACCGCCGTCATCTTCACCAACATATCCATCACCTTCCCCCTTCTATATCCAGCGGTCCACTCTCCCACAACCCGCTGTACCCTCTACTTGAACATGGTGCTTTATGCTTCATATTATTATCCAATGATGTGTTGCCATCCTATGATGTCTGAGTAGATTTTCGTTGTCCTATTGGTGGTTGATGAATTGCTATGATTGATTTAATTACTGGCTAGCTAGCGTGTCTAGCTAGTCCTCTCTATACGTATGTATAGTACATAGCGTCGACCAAGCATGGACAAAAGAGAGGACACTTTTCTCTATTAATTAGCTAGCTATAGCACAATAGATGAAACACCTAAATTAACCCCCAAAACCCCCAAACCCCCTTAAAAAAAACAAAACCACAGCCATAGAAATGCTGACGCGTGGATGCCTATTGGTCCCGGTTGGTGCCACCAACCGGGACCAAAGGCCCTCTTGCCTGGGCTCAGCGGACAGGCCATGTGGAGGCCCATCTGTCCCGGTTCTTGATTGAACCGGGACTAAAGGGTCAGGGCATTAGTATCGACCCTTTAGTCCCGGTTCATGAACCGGGACTAAAGGCCCTCACCAACCGGGACTATAGGCCCTTTTTCTACTAGTGGCAGTCTTCTTGAAGAATTTGTGAAGATATACTCTGTTGATGATGTGGCACGCGGTATCAATTGCATCAATCCAAAAACGACTAGGCGTTTTGTATTCATCAAGCATAGTGCGAGCCATCTCAACAAGAGTTCTGTTCTTGCGCTCCACGACGCCATTTTGCTGAGGAGTATAGGGAGCAGATAACTCATGAGTAATACCAAGTTCATCAATATAGGCATCAAGACCGGAATTCTTGAACTCAGTTCCATTGTCACTTCTGATGTGTCTGATCTTCACACCAAAGTTGGTTGAAGCCCTCGAAGAAAATCATTTGAAGACTTCCTGCACTTCATTTTGTAAGTAACAATGTGTACCCATGTGCAACGAGAGTAATCATCAACAATAACAAAGCCATATAGAGATGCATCATTAGTGACTGCTGAGTAATGATTAGGACCAAAGAGGTCCATGTGAAGCAATTCGAATGGACGAGTAGTGGTCATGATAGTCTTATTTGGATGCTTGGCCTTGGTCATTTTTCCAGCTTCACGTGCTCCACACAAGTGATCCTTGAGGAATTTGACATTCTCAATGCCAATGACATGCTTCTTCTTCGCAAGCGTGTGCAAATTCCTCATGCCTGAGTGACCAAGTCGTCGATGCCATAGACAGCCTTCTGAAGCTTTTGCAGGTAGACACACGGCTGGTTGTGGTCCTGTAGAGAAATCAACAATATACAACTCTCCTCTCCTAAAGCCTTCGAAGACTTTGGAATTGTCAGCTTCCATGATCACAACACAACGATACTTGCCAAAGACAACAACCATATCAAGATCACAAAGCATTGAGACTGACATGAGGTTGTATCCTAAGGACTCAACAAGCATGACTTTGTCCATGTGTATGTCCTTGGAGATCGCAACCTTACCAAGACCCAATACCTGACTTTTGCCTTTGTCAGCAAAGATGATATGCTTCAGATGTGACGGTGATAAAGGAGCATTCATCAATAGATTCTTGTCACCAGTCATGTGATTTGTGCATCCACTATCGAGGACCCACTCATTGGCTTTGGGTTGATCATCCTGTAGATGAATTAGTGCAACTTACGATCTCATATACTTCATCAGTGAAGAATATGATATCAAGTTCATCAGATGAATTTCATCAGCAAGATAATGATAAGCAAGATGAGGACGTGTGAAATGAAAGTTCATTTCTTCATGATTAGCCTGCGTCCTTTCAGGCATTTTTGTCAAGCCCCCAGCAAATTCTTCAGACGTTAAAGCACGTCTGGAGACCTGACCCTGCAGAAGAGGTTAGTTCTTTTTCTTCACCACCCACATCTGAAGGGGTGGCAAAGAGTTCATCACTCTGCGAGCACCATATGAGAATGGTGGCATAGATGCCAAACCATTTCGTTTCACATAAGAGGGGTTAGGGTAAGCATATGAATAAGCAGAGAAATTCTTCGAGGACTTATGAACATATTGGTTTGAAGAATAATGCACATATTCATAGCCCTTAGCTCTACCTGCGAAAACAGAGTTGTTAGCACGATGATAATCATATGAGGACTTTGATCCTTTTGAGGAATTTGATCCACGTGAGGAATTTGGTCCGTATGAGGACTTGGATCCATATGAAGAATTTGGTCCATATGAAGAGTTTGATCTGGGGTTCCTATTCTTCATGGTGGTGTCATGAGGACATTCACCAAGACTTTCAAGGCACTTCGGGAACCCAGATTTTCTTTATAGGGGAACCGTTCCTGCAGTTAGTGCCAACATATCTAGCAAATACTTCACCATTCTGATTTTTGAACAGTTTATAGTTGGAGTCAAATGACTCATCAGAAGAATGAGGAGATTCGCATGTAAAGCCAGATAAGTTGGATGGATCAACTGAAGGTCCCTTTGCAGCAACCCATGAGGTTTTGGGATACTGCTTAGCCTTCCAATATGTTCCATCAGCATTGAGTTTCCTCTCAAAGGCAATACCCTCTTTCCTAGGGTTTCTGTTGAGGATCTACTTTTTAAGTACATCACAAAGAGTCTGATGCCCTTTGAGGCTTTTGTACATGCCTGTAATGTACAACTCCTTCAGCCCTGCATCGTCAGTGATACTAGCAATGTCCTCAGATGAGGAATCAATGATAGCAGAGGTAGGTGAAGAATTTGTAACAGTTGAAGCATTTGAACATTCAGGTGAAGAATTAGCAGATTCACGTTCAATGCACTTTAAGCATGGAGGAACAAATTCTTCCTGAGAAGCGCTGATTTGTTGAGCAAGTAATGAATCGCGCTCCTTCTGAAGATCTTCATAACTCACTCTTAGATTCTCAAGATCTAGCTTTCTTTGAAGAAATTCATAAGAAAGTTTCTTATGATCAGACAAGAGAGTGTTATGATGACTCTGAAGGCTGTCAATCCTAGACTGAAGTCTCTGAAGATTTTCAGTCAGGGCTTTAGTGCGATCCATTTCTTCACCTAACATATCATCACTTTTATCTAGCATGTTTTGAAACTTTTCCAAGGTCGTTTGTTGTTTAGTGGCAATGCAGACAAGTTTGGTATAACTAGGTTCAATATCATCATCAGATCCATCATAGTCACTAAACTCAGATGAGGAATATTCGGTTACCTCGTCACCCTTTGCCATGAGACATGATGCAGACGATGATGGTTCTGGTTCGAAAGTCATCGTTTTGAGAGATTCCTTGAAATCCTCAAACCAAGGATCATGACGGGTTCGATGACCTTCATAGACGTCGGAGATTCGGTCCCAGATAAGCTTCGCATTGCAAATATGCATAATGCGCTTGAATTCATCTCAAGATAGGCAGGAACAGATGATATCCTTCGCCATGATGTCAAGTTGAGTGAACTTGCGAATATCATCTGCGTTCGCCGTCTTGCATAGATCAGTAAGACCAATTTCAGTGACGGTCCACAGCTCGCTGTCCATTGCCATGAGGCGCTCTCATCATGGCCTTCCACTTGGGAAAGTCATGACCGACAAAGATAGGGCATGTCACTTTCTTCATACCTGCGGTCGACATAACTAAAACTCCAGGTGGTTAAACCAAAATCACACAGAACAAGGGAGTACCTTGCTCTGATACCAATTGAAAGTGCGTTATATCGACTAGAGGGGGGGTGAATAGGCGATTTTTATGAATTCTTCAATGAGGAATTTGCCGATGAGGAAATTCCTTAGTGAAGAACTACTTGCAGCGGAATAAGTACTCAGAAGTAAGCATAAGAGAATGCGGACATGGTCGTCATGATGAAATGAAGACAATCAAAGAGTACAGAAAGCGTAAACACATGATAGCACAAGATGAAGACAAACAGACTGAAGAAATTGAACTGAGGAAATTGAGAAAGTCTTCAGTCAAAGTCTTCAAACACAAATATGAACGAACACACAACACAATAATGAAGAAATGAAAGAGTTGAGGAAATAGAACCAGTTAGGTTGGTGAAGACAATGATTTGGTAGACCAGTTCCAACTGCTGTCTCAGTTGTACGTCTAGTTGGAGCGGCTGAGTATTTAAACTCGAGGACACACAGTCCCGGACACCCAGTCGCTGAGCACGCAGCTCAGGACACCAAGTCCTCACCGTATTCTCCTTGAACTAAGGTCACAGACCTCGCCCAATTACTCGTGGTAAGTCTTCAGGCGACTTCCAAACCTTCACAGACTTGGTCACTCGGCGATCCATAATTCCTCTTGGATGCTCTAGACCATGACGCCTAACCGTCTGGAAGAAGCATAGTCTTCAAAGGTAACAAGCGTCGGATCCACGCAGGATCAATCTCTTCAGTGATGCTCAATCACTTTGGGTTTGTAGAGGTTTGGTTTTTGGGTTTTTCCTCACTCGATGATTTTTGCTCAAAGTCCTCGGAGGATGGGTTGCTCTCAAATGACAAGTGTCAAGTTCACTCGGAGCAGCCAACCAGCTAGTGGTTGTAGGGGGCGGCTATTTATAGCCTAGGGAGAAGCCCGACATGATAAGACATAAATGCCCTTCAATGATATGACCGTTAGGTGGATAAGATATTTTGGGACAGGTGGCCAAGAAGACAAGAACGGTCGGAAATTTGACTCTCAAATTCCTCAGGGCTATCATGTTCCTCACTGTGTAGGCAATCCGCACTGGCGAATTCCTAACTCCTCAGTCAGGACAAATTCTCAGCGACCAGAAGAACTTCATCTCTGTCACTGAAGAAATTGACTGAACTGTATGAGATTTCCAAAGGCTTCACTCAAAGAGATTGGTAGGTGTAGGATTTTGAGTTGAGCATCACATGGAAATTTCTCCTTAGTATTTCCTCGACCCCTTTTAACAGTACGGTGTTTCATATGACTCAAGAAAGAGAAAAACGAAACTATGAAAACAAAAGTCTTCACGCATCATGTTCCTCAAATGAATACCAAGTCTTCAAGGTCACACCAATTTCTTCACTTTCAAAGTTTTCAGAAAGTCTTCAGAATATCAAAGTCTTCAGTCGAAGAACTTCATTTTTAGGGGTCGACTTTCACTGTAAATATCAAACTCCTCATAGACTTATAAACCTGTGTACACTCACAAACACATTAGTCCCTTAACATATAAGTCTTCAATACACCAAAATCACTAAGGGGCACTAGATGCACTTACAGTAACCAACTTAAATAACATGATTAATTTCAGACATTTATTGATGACAATATAATAGATAATTGCTGGGTTGCTCAGGAGACACACACACACACGAGGAAGGACATGAACATACAGATTTTGTGGCACCCAGTTGCAAAGATGCAGGCTCACCCCCAGGTTAATCTCAAGTCCTGGTGAACTATTTTTCTTTGTGTTTTGGCCAGGACAGCAGGGGGCGCGGCGTGTCCGGGATTACCATGTTAGCAAGTTGGGGCGGCGACCTCGACAACAGGGGAGTGCGTGTGATTTGGATGCCCATGGCTATGCGATGGGCAGCCAAATCAATGGTGAGGGAGAGGCGAGACGGGAGGAGTTGATCATATGATGGGCATACCACCGACCAGAGGAGAAGCATGGCAGCGGTTGAGATTTTTTGGTTCGGTCTATGGGCTGGATTCAACTTTTTTCTCTGCAGGTGTTTCCATGGGAGACATATGATGTAGGAAGGGGAGCGATGGAAGTGAAGCTAAAGATTTACTACTTTCTTTTTTTGTTTCCCTCCAATATTTCAAACAGATTGATAGAAACGGAATAGAGCATAAAATAAATTTTAAAAACCTCTCATATAACACTCACTTGTGCATCCTCGCTAAGGCAATTCAGGTGATCGAGTACATATATATATATAGGCCAGACTTACATGTACCGCAGTCTTTGTTAGGATCTTTCGACATTCAGTTAAGCACGTAAAAGGTGTCAACTGTTAAGCATGGGAGCCGTTATCATTTGTTTATCATGTGAGTACACAACAAAAATTGTGTGACATATTAGAGTTACATGGATACAAGTGAGCACATGGTTCAATGAAAAGATCATGAATAACTTTGTAGTTTGGCGACGACAACTGCATGACGAAGAGTAGACCCAGTCCAACACAATAATGCATGACCCACTCAGGTCTTACAATAGACAGGCAAATGCTAAATAGATGTACCAAGAAGCGTATAACGTCAAAAAACAAAGAAGCGTAAGTTATTGGAAAAGTATAATACACAAATGCATGGCTCTTGGGACGTGTCTTGTGCTCAACATTCAGGCCACTTCTAAAAGAGCACAAATCCATGACAGTGAATCAAGACTGATTTATCACCTTTCTCTTCCTCACCTTTACCAGGCAAACCTTTCTCTTCCAGCGTCAGCGACACCAAAAAAACATTTTCCTTCTCCTGATCATACGGAGAGGATAACCAACTTCTTGCCCAAAGCACCTGTACAACACTCCACTTACATAATGTCCACACGGAAGCAGCATGGTTAGAGAAATAATCAGGTTAGACTACTGTTGACTACTCCCTCTGTTCCTAAATATAAGTCTTTGTAGAGATTCCACTATGAACTACATACGGAGCAAAATGAGTGAATCTATACTCTAAAATGCATCTATATACATCCGTATGTGGTCCACAGTGAAATCTGTACAAAGACTTATATTTAGGAACGGAGGGAGTAGAAACAGTGTCCACATGCATGCATGTAATCTGATCTACTCCAGAAGTGGATGCTGATTAAGCTACCAACAGAGCAGCACGTGCTTCAGGTTAATTAATTGAAGAAACAAGGATATGTCCTAACATTAACTAGCTGCCCAGGGCGGCGGCGACAGCGAGTTTGTGGAGCATTACAAACAATACTCTAGAAGCAGAGCACTGACCGGCTATATGACCCTGAAAAGATACTAACACTACAGAAATCCTTGACAAGAAGCCGTTTACCCCTTCTTAATTTCTGTATGCGAACCATAAACTGAAGCTGTTTAACTAGGCTTGAATTCACCTAGCCAGAAGTAGTCAAACTATAAATCTGAATCACACCATCAGTAAGTTCTACTGCTACATTACTCAGAGTGAAACAGAGTCAGTTCTAAACAGCCAAGCAAAACTCACCTACCATGCCAAAAGGCTTTTCTTCTGCGGCCAAACATTATTGCCAAAGCAAAAGTGAAAAAGTATTCATCTCAATTTGGCGCTAATGTTCAGCTGCGGTTGTAAACAGCTAAAGTTCAAAGGCTCAAGCTCAGATTCGTTTGGCAGGAAATCAGAGCCTATGGTTAGCCTGGTCTGTACGCCACTGCGGGCTCTAATACCTGCCACTTCCCCTTCCTGCGTCAATCAGGACAAGATTGATTCCACACATGTCAAAAGGATCAAATATATATTTCAGACATTTGAGTGGCGACAAACTAATTGATAAGATAATTAATTTCGATGTTTTTTAAAGCAATGTTAATCTAGTATGGCCATGGTTACGTAACAGCTTCAGTAAACAACATGGACAGAGCTTGCCAATGCACAGCTGTAATAGTACTACTTACTAGGCATGCTTGTGTAATGCTATCAACCACTCGCACTAGTAGAAAAGGGGGCATTTGTCCCGGTTCGTAAGGGCCTTTAGTCCCGGTTCATGAACCGGGACTAATGGGTCGTTACTAATACCTCCCCCCTTTAGTCCTGGTTCAAACACGAACCGGGACAGATGGTCCTCCACGTGGCCGGTGCGGCGAGCCCAGACAGGGGGGCCTTTGGTCCCGGTTGGTGGCACCAACCGGGACGAAAAGGCATCCACGCGTCAGCATTCCAGTGGCTGGGGTTTTTGTTTTTTCTTTTGAAAGGGGGGGGGGGGAGGGGGGGGGGGTTGGGGGTTTTGGGGGGTTAATTTAGGTGTTTCATATATTGTGTCACTACAAGAATTCTGTTAATACATGACGGATTCCATCTGTCACAGACCTATGCAAAACTATCATGGAAGGGCAGACGTGACGGATTTCAAATCCGTCATGTATATCACATCATAATTTGATCTCTGTACACTTCACGACGGATCATCTAAAACTGTCATCGACCATGACGGTTCTTGGCTGTCATGGATGGCACTTACCCAACGTGCTCATAACGGCGTTAACTTCCTGCCATGTCATCATCTGACATGGATCTGACATGGCAGCTCATGTAGTAATCAGCCCATCTAAAATTTTGGCCCACTAAATTTTAGCTCAATCGAAGAATAGCAGCCCATATTGTAATCAACAGAACTATAATTTAAGCCCATTAATTTCTAGTATGGCCCACTACAATCACTTGTTTCTCTTAACACATAACAATTTAAGAATTTTACATAAATATATGCTCATGTCAATATAAAAATAAAATTACATAAACGCATCTTAAAATACACATGTACAGGAGCAAAAATAGAAGATCCAAAAAATGTTAAATTTACAAGCATGTCTCAGAGAACACTATGCCAGCACCCCAAAAGTGTTAATTTTACAAGTATGTCTCAGAGAACACTATGCCAGCACCCCAAAAATGTTAATTTTACAAGTATATCTCAGAGAACACTATGCCAGCGCCTCCCCAATCAAACAAGGCTCCACTCACATCGGGCAACAACCATCAAACATCAACACGTGGTCATCTGGCATTTCTGGCAACAGCTCCGCCTGTCCATGCCTATGTCATCAACCATGTCTTGTTGTTGAAAATGCTCCCATAAACCAATATCTGCCACATGACATGATGAAAAACATGTCAGGTATAAAATATTATAGCTAGTAGGTTGAACTAGAAGTAACTTGCTACACGTTACCAATTCCATGATGATTGTCTTAACAGAATGTGTCCTATCTGGTATGATATCCGACAGGAAAAAGATCTATATGGCTTACAATTAATCTAGTTGAAATCCACTTGTAAGATATTTCGTGTAATAAATAATTGGATCAAGTAGAAGCCAGTTCTTATTGTATATTACACACATAATTTAAGAGACTGACTATAGATACAACAAATATTGTCTAGTATCAGACTGCAGTATGTTATGACTTATGAAGTAACTTGGAAGGGCACAACTATTCAGATCATATCCAAGGAAACAGTCATACAATTGACCGTAAAAAGCTTTTATTACATCTTAGCCTGAACAAAATAGTGTCACCTACCAATCTTTGACAAAAGAGATGACAGCATTAAGACACATTAATCTGAGTGAAAAAAAACATGTTACGTATACCTGCTGTAACGTTCGTCCAAGCCTGAACAAAATAGTGTCACCTACCAATCTTTGACAAAGAAATTAATGATGTAATGGTTGTCCAATTTAAGAAATTCTTTTGAATGAATATAGAAAACTCTTTTTTTCATGTGTTTTATTGAACAATTGTTAGACATTAGTGAGTGAAAAAAAAACATGTTACATATACATGCTGTAACGTTCGTCCGAGCCTGAACAATATAGTGTCACCTACCAAATATTTGACTGAAATTAACGATCTAATGGTTGTCCAAAATAACAAATTCTTTTGAATGAAGATAGAAAACTCATTAGTTTTTTCATGTGTTTTGCTAAACAACAATTGTTAGATTTTATCCAGCAAATAATTGTTAAACTGACCATAGCACCCAGGACGTACAAAACAAACTCTAAAACATAATCAATGCAGAGACTTAAAAAAACATGGTTACTTGGTATTTGCGCATGATTCTAGTTTATCCGACAATATTGTTTTGAAGTGTATAAAAGAAATAAACAATTAGCAATTCGGACTTGTATTTTATTGAAACGCTTAGCAATTTGGTAGTCCAGTACTTATCAAGTAGTACTTTTTATCCCTTTTAAATAAGAAA
This sequence comes from Aegilops longissima, assembly GCA_021605205.1. Classification (NCBI taxonomy): domain Eukaryota; kingdom Viridiplantae; phylum Streptophyta; class Magnoliopsida; order Poales; family Poaceae; genus Aegilops; species Aegilops longissima. Next base: position 6,240,998 of record CM038676.1, on the reverse strand, counting down.
ATACTATTACAGTGACCTACATGTATTTTTAAAACAATCAGACCTACATATATGAATGATTTAGCATATATCAGGACCTTTTTCTTCATGCACCAGGCTAAACATCAGGTTTGCCCTACTTCTACCTTATCTCACCAGGTTAAAGATTATTGTCAACTCTAAAGCTATTCCTGTAGCATTTAAAGGGCTTTTTCAGCATTATGTCAGACAAGATTAATTCCAATTTGGCAAATGTCAACACATGAACTGATCAAAAAAGGCAATGAAAAAAATGATATGATGTGTGAGTTGTGTCTTCGCTAAGCAGGGCCCTGCAAGTTGCTGGTATTTGTAACATCAACATGACAACAGACGCGGCTAACTACAATTTTTAAATCCATGCTAGTTAAACATGTCAAAACTTACATCAAATCCACATACACTATTTTACTTCTAGTATGTATATATCCACAAAATCGAACAGACTAACAGTTGGATATGACACCATATATATATGTATGATTACTTAGAATGATACATAATCCACACACACAACTTGAACATTCTGACAGTGCGTGTGGTTTCTTGATATTTATGCGTTTCTTATGAGATCCAAATTTATTGCTTTTTTCAGTTAATAATTAGATGGTGTTTCAGTTAATAATTAGATTTGCTCTTAGGTACTACATACACGCATCTGTAAAACAAGTTCATTCTGGCAAGATACAGAATCATAGCTGAATTTATATCTAACAAGCTGAAGCTTACAACTCAAGTCCCAAAAGATCAGTGCCAAAGCAACGTGAAGTACAGTGCATGTTAGAAAAAAATAACCATATCATATTATGTGGAATAGCATTAGTTTGCCATGATTATAATATGCGTAACAGTGCAGGAGAGTCAGATCCACAAAACAGTCAGCAACTAATCAAGCTCACATGTTCATCTCAGCAATTGAATCCACCTCTAAACTGAACAAAAACACAATTTGTATTCAGAATTTCAGATTGCAAATATCATCAGATTTTTGGGTAAATGGGGGAGAGGTCCGAAGCTCACCACACCAGGAGCGGAGGACGCAGCCATCGGTGAGCTCATCCACACGGTGGAGGATAGGAGGATGCGGCCAAGAGGGTGCTGGACTTGCTGCTCCACCTAATCCAGCAAAGAGAGCTTGTTGGGGACAGCCACGTCGAGGAGGACGTCCTGTACACTGCTGGATGGGAGTAGGGGGTACAGGTGCATGCTTGTGATGTACCGGCGCTCCTCCTTGGAGGTCGATGACAAGGAGGAGCACCGGTGTTCGCCGCCACCGCTGTCGAGCAGGAAAAGGCCGCCATGCCCGCCCTCGTCCCGGATCGGCAGCTGCAGGATGTGCCGCGTCCGTGGATCCAGTGAGAGGAGGTCCTCCATGCCGCCTTTCTCAAGGTGGACCATCAGGAGTCGAGGACGCGCAGCAGACGACGGAGAAGAGCCGCCGGAGACCGCTGGAAATGCGCTGACGATGAAGCCGGTGCCGGAGGGCCAAACCCTAGCACGGGTGTGGATTTTGGGCGAGCGGTCGAGGCCGAGAGGGGAAATTTACTGGAGGGGAGGATGGATCCGAGCGAGGCGAGCTCGGTGGTGTGCTCCGCGCCGGCGATAGCCGCTGGAATCACCCGAATCGGGAGCAGCGGTTGTGGCCGCTGAGGGAAGGGAGGAGAGAATGGGGTTAGGGTTAGATGGGTCTGGACTTTGGGTTAAATAGGCTGGCTTGAAATTTTGCCACCGCCCGCGTCGGTGACTTAAAATTTTGCACGTCCACGCGCGCTCTTGAAATTTCTGGCGTGTCCACTTTTTATTTTTTTCAATGTCTGTGTATATATGTATACTATTGACGACATTCAACTGGCACATGGGCCAACCCAGAAGCCACACACGACACATCAGTAGAAGTCATCGGTGACGGTCTGGATGATGCATAAAAAAGACAGTGGCTTGCCCGATTAGGTCGATTTGTGACGATTTCCGTGACGGTCCAGCTTGTCCATCATAAAGGGGCTACCATCGTCGGTGGGCAGTCACATACTACTAATCCATGACGCTTTTCAGACGGATAGTTGAAAAACGTCATCATCGGTGACGATTTCTTAGAACGTCACCAGAAATCTGTCACGTATTAACAAGTTTCTTGTAGTGTGTTAGCTAGCTAATTAATAGAGAGAAGTGTCCTCTCTTATGTCCGTGCTTGGTCGACGCTACGTACTATATACATATAGCCCTCGACACGCTAGCTAGTAAGAAAATGAAGGGAACCATTGAGTACAGAAGTTCGTCATGCATACCGAGAGAAATGATCGATCGACCTCTCCTTCTCCGAGAGATTGGTCGAACAACAAGTTTTCGTATCATGTATCCGACGCTACTGGCTACATACATGTATAATATGTAAGATCTCTTAATTACAGTCCCCTAGCAATTGAAATCAACTTCCACATGGTATTCTCCGGCTTTATTGATGACGTGGTCAAGAAAGAATCCCACCAATTCCTCTTGAATTGCTTTCATGCGATCTGGTTCTAGGAGTTCATTCCGCATCTGCCACGTCTAATTTGAAGAAGCGGTTAATTAATACATATATATGAATGAAACTCAACAGAAATGACGGTGTAATAAAATGAAATTGTGAATACTATTGCTTACGCACTTCATATTGTCTTTGAGAGTAGCCCCGCTTGTTTTTCAAAGTCGCGGTGTGGATGAACTCGCACACTTAGTATCCACAGAAATCATTCCCTTGTTCCTGCCACAAGCACTTTACGAGAAATAGAGGTCAATCAAACTGATAATGAAGCATTATAAATGGCATTGATGAAAGTATAGCTATAGAATCAACGGGAGATGCGCGCAACTAGCTAGCCAGTAGTACTTACTTTCGGGTATGCATATTGCAGCTCCTTCGGCAGTCCCGGAGCTTCTGCGGTGAACTATTTCCAAACCCTGCAAGACAAAGAAAATAATTATTATTACTTGAGATATCAGGAAATGAACAAAAAGTTGCCGATATGGTGCGATAATGATCGACTGAACTTACTTGTTGAGCATTTCAGTCATGTCCGCATAGGTTTTGGGATCTTTCCGTCTCGAGTCTAAGACGGTTACTAGTCCACGCTCAAGCTTAATCTCCAGAAGAACATAGTGGTACCTGCGCACACATGCATAACTCATCAATTACATTACTATAACCTCACTCGAGTAATAAGGGAAACCGAATATGCACACGACAATAACACTCACTTGCCGTTGTAAGGAAAGAGTATGGTATCTTTGTTTTGCCTTTTGATCAACGATTGTAGCAAGTTGTCCTCGGCCTCTTTGACGTGCTTTTTAACCAGAAATTCATCTATGGTATTTGTGTTAATGAACCCAATATCATAAATTTCTTGTTTTTTGCACTCGACGATCTTCAATCTGCATAATATATTGAGGATAATTAATTATAAATACATGCAATGAAAGAGCCGAGCTATATATAGAGACTTAATGACAGAAATAGTACTTACAGGCAGTAGTAAAAGACCGTTAATTTATCGAGGGCCTTTTGATTGAAGGACGCGAAGAACTTCTCAAATGGAACACACAACAGATCAGTTCCAACGAGGTCGTGCTCCTCTTTAATGTGCAGATACAAACTATTCATCCCCCAGACTCTCTGCAGGTTTTCATGTACCAAGTATGGAATCTTCGCATCATCGTTGTTAGAGATTTTTCATCTTTGACGAGAGGCTTCCCGTACTCGTATCTGTGTTCGTCCACCTCCATGAAATCAGGAAGTGCATCGTCAGGCAGGTAATCTTGTAGATTGTCATAACCGGCCACCATCTCCGGAGCATTAGCGACGATGTTGCCGCTAGACACATTGAGCGGGGGGCACGATTGGTTTGCTTGTTCGCCGAGCTGGTCAATTTTTTTCGCAGCTGCTCGTTCTCTTGACCTTTGATGTCTGACAGTACTTCCCGACCGCTCCGCTTGGAGATATGTCTGTTCAGTAATGCGCTCATAGTTGGTTCTCGGCGGAGACTTTGCCGGTTTCCTCTGGGCATCGAGAGTGCGCTTTGCTTTCACCGGATCTACCTTCTCCTCCGGAGGTGGATGTCTCTTTGCTTTCACCCCTTCAAAGAACTCCTTCACGTGGGTCCGCACGATCGTATCATTTTCCTCCTCGGTCCTCTCGTACGGTAACTTCTCTAGAGGCTTGAGAGGTGGACCGTATCTGTATTGCCTCCCGCCTCTGGTTGTGCTGCTAGACGCCGGAGTAGACGGAGCGGCTGCGGCGTCTGTCTTCTTTCGTGCTTGCTTATGAGGCGAAGGAGAAGGACTACAACGCGCCAGAGCAGTCGGGGCGGCGGCGGGTCTCTTCCGCCCTTGCTGGCGAGGCGGAGAAGGAGGAGGCTGCTGGCTGCTCGGGAGCGCCGGCGCCGGCGCAACCACTTCGAGAAAATCATGCACGCCCTTAATGTACTCGGAGGTGTGTCTTGAACCGTACATCCATTGTCGGTTCATCTGCGTGCATTATATATAATTAAATGTGTCAAAAATCATTACAGAACATCATGAATAGATAATTAAGCGACCAAATTAATAGAAGTTCATCCTCGCATTAAAACCAAAGTACATACATAGTTCTCATCTAACAACATAAAGCTCTGCAGAGCATCTAAATTAATTAAACCATACATTGAAACTATGTGAAACATTTCAATGCGAAAACAAATGCGATCATAATCGCAACCAATGTAACAACTGATTCAACGACATAATGATACCAAGCCTCGATATGAATGACATATTTTCTAATCTTTCTAATCTTCAAGCGCATTGCATCCATCTTGATCTTGTGATCATCGACGACATCCGCAACATGCAACTCCAATATCATCTTCTCCTCCTCAATTTTTCTAATTTTTTCCTTCAAGAAATTGTTTTCTTCTTCAACTAAATTTAACCTCTCGACAATAGTGTCGGTTGGAATTTCCGGTTCAACAACCTCCTAGATAAATAAAATCTATGTCACGTTGGTCGGCATAATTGTCATAAACAATAAATGAACCAATAGTTATGAAAAGATAATATATACCACATCCGATCATAGACAGGACGAGGGCCGACGGGGGCGGATACCAAAACCATCGCACTATATAAGATGCAATAATAAAAGTAAGAAAATTATACAAGTATCTATATGAACATACAGGTAAGAATTTTTTTTCCTTTCAGAAAGAAGATAAGAACAAGAGGCTCACCACGGTGGTGCCGGCGACGAGATCGGCGTGGGCGATCAACGGCAGTGAAGATGGGGACGGGACGTGATGGACCGCTAAACCTAGACAAATATTGAGGAAAATGGAGCTTGGAGAGGAGAAAGCTTAAGTAGTGTGGCTCGGGCATTCCATCAAACGCCTCGTGTGCATAGGAGGTGAGCTAGAGCACCACAAAGCTCTCCCCTCGCCGGCCACGAAAACAGAGCAGTGGGAGTGCTCTCCTCGCGGGCGAGGGGTATATATAGGCAACTAATTGGTCCCGGTTGGTGGCCTGAACCGGGACTAAAGGGCAGCCTTTGGTCCCGGTTCAAGCCACCAACCGGGACCAATGGTGGTGGGCCAGGAGCGAGGACCATTGGTCCCGGTTCGTCCCACCAACCGGGGCCAAAAGGTCCAGACGAACCGGGACCAATGGCCCACGTGGCACGGCCGGCCCCTGGGGCTAACGAACCGGGTCAAATGCTCCCATTGGTCCCGGTTCTGGATTGAACCGGGACTAATGGGCTGACCTGGCCTGGACCATTGCCCCCTTTTCTACTAGTGTGGTTACTGGTTACTCATCCAACAACCGGACCAAGATCTCTAACCAGTGGATGTTGTTGAAGGAGATAAGGATATTTTGCATCACTCGACTCTTGGCCGCATGCAGACATCCAGAAATAAGAGACGAGTGGATGCACAAGGCTCCTCAGCGATTTGGGCTTTCTGGCCGTTAGATTCGTTTGCTTGATGGAGTTCCGGCCGTCGGATCAAGCCGCTGGAAGACCTCGTCCGTCCGATCGAATCCGGTCCCCCTGTAGCATAGTAGTAGTCGAAAACGTGTGTAATTCCGGTGCCCCACCGAGGGCATTTCTGTCATTTCGCATGACTGGGAAAATATCCCATAGCGGCAGGTGTGAGCGCCTGGTCGTCGCTTTCCCCGCAGACCCGCACTCGCCCGCGCCCCACTCCTCTCCCTGCCGCCTCGCCTCTCTCCCTCCCTCCAAACCCTAGCCCTGTCCGCGCCTCCCTGCCCCGCCGCCGTCTAGTTCCAGCCCTTGCCCGGTCGAGCGGCTCATGGCGGTGCCGGATCCGGCGTCGGGGTCGAGGCGCGCCGCCCGTGCGTGGGGAGAGGCACCCAGACGGCGTAGGGCGTGGGACGTGGGTCGTCCGCCTCTTCTCCTCCCTCCTCGCTTGCTTGGTGCCACCTTCCTCCTTCCCTCCTACCGTCCTGGTTGACAAAGCTCAGGGTCGAGAGGCACGCCAGATCCGGGCGCGGCGGCTCATTGGTGAGCGCGGTGGCGGCTATGGACGGGCCCGAGCTCTGGCATGTGGGCGCGTTGGTGAGCGTGGCGGCGACCGTGGGCGCAGCGGCGTGCTGTTGAGCACGGAGGCGCCATGGCCGAAAGCGAGCGCCTCATTCTCCGATGGCTTCTGTGCGTGCCACCCCGGGTGAGCTGGTTGTTCGATTGTCGTGGTTGGTTTGCTCGATTACTTTCGGTTTGGCCAGGGTTTCACGTGGGATATCGTTGCAGGTTCAAGAGCCACCGGTTGTTCCGTTTCGTCGAGGCTTCGACCGCCCCGCCGATCGCTGCTGCGACGAGAGGTTGCAAGGCTTCGTCTGTGAGCTCTTCTTTTTCCTTTTATCTAGCTAATGTTTCTTAGATTAGTTGTTATGTGTGGCTTCAGTAATTTCTTAGATGTGTTGGCTGCTCATATCTGGCTAATGTTTTTTTGGATGCATTAGCTGCTCGAGGTTCGATACGGTCGGGTTCCTTTGATGGATTGGTGGATCTACTTGGATCCTTGGTATTTTTTGTTGCCATGTGGGAGGCTCGGCCGCATGTCTAAATTCCTGCTAGTTTTTTTGTTCCTTTCTGAATTTGTCTGCTGCTTATGGGTTTGGCATTGTCTGTTGTTGTTAGCTTGGTTTAAAATATTTTGCCACTCTCACTGTTGGTTTCAGTTAGTCCCTAGGATTAGTTGTTGGATTATGTTAGACTCAAATGTATGGCCATTTGGATTAGTAACTGATTATGTTAGGCTCAAATGTATGGCCATTTGGATTAGTTGTTGATTATGTTAGGCTCAAGTGTATGGCCATTTTGGATTAGTAACTGATTATGTTAGGCTCAAATGTGATGTGCGTTTAGGGCCATTTTTATTAATTAGTACCTGATTTGTTCTTTGGCTTAAGGAGTAGTTGGATGAATCACATGGCTGGCAAATTGTAGGGGTTGTGGCTGTTGTGGATGTGGTTCAGTGGATTTAGGAAGCCATTCTTAGGTGCTTGATTGGAACTTGTTAAGTAAAGGGGGTGAGATGATTGTGTTGATTGATTGATTGATTCAAGATCTGCCTGGTCATTTTTTTGGGGGATCAGACATCTCACACGTTGGTTTGAGGGAATGGTGGGCCATCAGGGGCTGGATTTGTTTCTGTTTCATTGGGGCTTGCAAAAGAGAGGTGCGGGGCGTGTTGTTGGATTCTGTCTCCTTGTGTTATTTTGATGTTGTCATTTTCCATTTGATTTGGTTAGTCCCTGCTTAGTTGTTTGCCTTGTGGATTAGAGAAGTTGCATGGTTGGTTAAGAAGATGGGCCATCTATTCATGGTGTTGTTTGCCTTTTGGATCATGGTGTTGTTCTTAGGTGCTAGATTTTCATTTGGTCCTTGCTTAGCCATGTAATCACAAGAACGGATAGGTCACATGTTTGATTAGAAAGGAGCACGAAAGGTATGTGCTTATTGTGGTTGCAGTCAGGAGGTGCTAATTTAATTTGGTTATCCTGTCTGCTCCGAGTTTCCAGTTTCTAATTATATATGAGACATAGGTTCTATGCTTTGTAATTCATGATTTGTGAGCTCGGTAGGTATTTGCATCGTTTTGTCATCTCGTTTCATGTTAGGATCTTGCCAGGTTTGATTATGTCTTGGACTAGAGCAGCGACGCAAGTAGGAGAGGCCGTTGCCTAGACTGCTGCTCCTCTCATCATCTTGGCTTTCAGGTCACCACCTTCACAGAGCAGACGGGTCTCCTGCCTGGTTGACATGTAACCGGTAGTCTAGACTGTTGACAAATTAGCCTATCCTAGCTATAAAGTTTTCAATACCATATAAAGGATATTTACTTATGGTAGTGTTCTCTATCTAATTGTTTGGGTGAAACAATATATGATGGATTGCTACATTGTTTACTAACTGTTATATAGCTTCATCACCATTTTACCCTTCCGATATTCTCCTTTTCTTATGTCGTAACCGATGAGGATATATAAAGGACACCGCCAATAGCATAGCACCCTACTGCTGCCATTACATGTATGTATAAATTCTATGCTAACTTTAGGTTCTTCCTCATGGACTTTCCTCTAACCATAAGAAGTACAAAGAAATGTAGTTGGTTTTGTTATGTATATATAATTTGATGTATTTATCCAATGAAATGAAAAAGCTTCCTTGCTTTTCTAGCTTACAAAATTCCCCATTTATAGTAATACTTACATATTATTGAAATTAAGCACTAAGATCTGTGTGAGATAGCAATTTGGGAGTATGATTTACTTATATATCATCTGGATCATGTTTAATATTTTCTTCTAAGATTCTTTGTTCTTATCCTAATAGATACCAAATTTGCATCTTCCCTTGATTTAATTGCCTGCCACTTATTCTTTTGCATCTTTCTTTTGTCATTGGCCATGTATCAATAATGCTTATTTTTGCAGCGACACTGGATAAACGTAAATGTGTTTAGCTCATTTGCATCGATAAGATTGCCATGCGCTACTATGTGTTGTGGTTGAATTATACTGAGTCCAACCTATCTTTGTGCTGCAGGTGCAAGGCCTGGATAGGAGGTCCGGTGGGTCTGCGACAGGTTGGCGATGCTTGAAGACGTAGTAGAGGTGCAGCCTCCTGCCCACGGCGACAACACCGAGCAGCTCGCCATGCTGGAAGGGAAGATTAAGGAGCTGTCAGAGCAAAATGAGCAAGGTTCGTAGTCCCATAAAAGCTGATATTGTCATGCTCCTTAGTCATGTGTTCTTAAAAGAAAGGGATTTTGCATGGACATATGGAACCAAAAATCTTCGGAACCTGACACCATTCATTTTTTATCATGGGTGCTGCTAGATCTTGTGTAACTGAATGTTCTTTTCCATTCAAGGTAATAAAGTATCCATCTGCATTCATGTCAGTGTTAGCATTGCTGAAAGAAAGAAAAGGCCCTTTTAATTCTTGCAGTACCCAGGATCAAAATTTGCACATATATTATGCACTTTAATCACACTAAGTACAGTTGACTATGTTTTATAAGTGGCATGGAAGTGAGACTACTTGGAAGCTACAACCATAAATGAAAACCTCTGTTCTTTCTTTTCCCATATGCATCACTATCTTGGTAATTACTTATCTGGTATGGTGAGTCTATACACGTAGATGTCCCTTACTCTCTCTATGATAGGTTGCTCATCTATTTTATAGGATTGAGCAATTGTTAGAAGAACTTATTAATATTCTAATTTAGTCGTTGTTCAAATTGGTAAGAGTCATATAGTTAGAGCCCTATTACAGTCAGGCATAGCTTATCGTGAACAGTAGGAGAAGTTTCCAAATATTATGTGCAACTTATTTCCTAATTTTTTGATCCCAAGTAGATGTTAAAATCTACTTGCTAGGTATGCACACTTCTTTTCAGTTATACATAGATTCTTATTTATTTTCTTTGCTTTGGTAGATTATTCTATGCTTGCCCTGTTAACCATCTTCTTCATTTATATAGAATATTTTGTGTCTCATCATATTTCATAGGATTCTGATTTAACAATTTAAATGGTTGTATCATAAACTATATAGCTAGAATATTGCTGGAATGCTTACATGCGTAGTTAAATCTGAATGCATATATTATTTTGTGCAAGAGTTCAATCCGTATGCCTGCAGTGTTGCTACTTGATTCTTATTTTCTCGGTTGTATGGAGGTGTTAGTTTTTTTCAGGTCAATTTATACTGATTAACAGAATAACTAGAACAACCACTTATTTGGATAGTGCGAGTGTAACTTTGCTGTTTACTAAGTACTAAAATTAAATAATGCACCTGATGACAGGATACATGCCAAACTATGAAGTTGTGGTGTTAATCGCAAGCAAATAAGGGCAGGACACGCACCATTTATATATCATTAAAATTTATTGCAGCTTCTATGTTATTATATTTCGCCTCTGGTACTACATTGTGATCTTTCAAGGAATTACTACTTCATTTCTGCCCTTGGATTTTTTTTCTTGGATATTGTAGCCTCACTAGGATGGATTAAGAGTGTCATTTGCTCCCTTTCCCTAATCAAATAGGACTTCAAAAATAATGAGACTTGCACTCATTTTTATTTGTTGATCTCTATAGTTTCTGATTACAGCTTATGTTTCACAAATGTATGCAGGTTTCTACTCTGTTTTAGTGGTCCTTAGTTGATCTCTTTGATTTCTGATTACAACCTATCTCTGTGATTATAAGTGATTTTGGTGTTGTTTGTAGTTGGCACTTCTCATTTCAGAAATCAGTAGTGATCCTGGTATTCAACCATGCGAGTTTAGCGAGAACAACCAAATGAGGAACAAGCTCAAGACATGTTTAGCAGCTTCTACTAAGTAAGTCCCCCTAAACCTTCAAATCCAAATAAAACAAAATTTTAAGAGTATGTTCTCCACATATGAAATAGATAAATGCCGACATGCTTGCAGCATCTCATCAGATTGCGGGTCCAGAAGTTAAAGGACGCGCCAGAATCATGGACAACCTCGGCCTGGTAACGGGGTGCTCGAGTTTGAGCTCTTGTTTGGCTTTAGGTGCAAACATGGACCTTCAATTCACCTAGAACAAGAATCAGATCCTTGTGCCAATTATTGTAGTGATTGGAGGCCCATTGCGTGTGACCATGATGTAGGCATTCACTCTTGGATCTGAGAATAATTTGTTGATCCTGTCCGGAAGATAGTGGTTCAATAGTGATTTTTACCACTTATTTATAGATTTTTTTTCTTTTGTTGTGTTATGTATGGAGATGCAGATAGTGGTTTTAGTTTTGGTAGTTGTTGCAAGTGATCCTTGCTCGGCATGGTGACCTCAAGGATGCCTCTTGAAAATTAACATCCTTATTATGAGATTGAGGCAATGTAAACTTGAATTCTGAACCAACTTTGTGCTCTTGACGAAAATGTGTACTGAGTTTATTTGTTTTGGATTTGGTGGGTTGGATCAAGGCTCTTGTATTTTATAGGGCAATGCATTGTATCATTAATGTTCTGCATATATGATTGCAACCTGTGTTTGATTTTTATCCGCTTGGCCAAGTCGTTGGGGCTGGTACCCTCGCGCCAAGGCGCGCTGTCAATCTAGTGACTAGTATGTGAATGGGTTGTTGTCGCCGCTCTTACTCGCTCACAGCAACGGGTCGTTAGTAGATGGATGTACTGGGCCTGATATCTTACTTGACTTGTCTTCATTTCCGTGGATGCATGTGCAGAGACCGCTGCGCATTGATGCCACTCAAGCGTGACAGGGAGGACAGGCTCTCTCTTGCGCGCTCGGCCGGCAAGTGAGCTACTCGAGCTAGGTCGTGGTGGAGCAATGAAGCTTGTTGGAATAAACACAAACACCTGGCGGGCAGGCGGGTGGGTGGAACCATGGAAGCTGACCTTATGGCAGTGCGCGGGTGGTGGACTGTGTTGGCCAGCGACCAGAGCAGCTCGACGGCGGCACATGTCTGAGACCATATGTGCCCTCCTCCTTGAAACGTTTTGCACACCAACTCTTTGTGCTCCTCGTCGACGGCCAAGGTGCACAAGGTCATGACCGTGACCTCAACGACGGCTAAGATGCGGACGATGCTGCCCTTGACCAGCAGGTGGAGTGGAGGAATGCGGCGGCATTGACTCATTGTCCGGTGGCGCATACACAGGCTCCCACTTCACAAAGGGAGTGGCGCGGCGAATGGACTCGTACCACCAAAGAGCGAGATGGCCGGTGGTGTTAGAGGCTAGAAGATACATGCATTTGTTTTCCTCCAATATTTTAGATGTCTTGAGATGGATAGAGAGGGACCAAATCTGAATGCATATCACACTCATATGGGCATCCCAAGACCATGGAGTATATATAGAACTCCTATACATCTCTTGTCTTTGATAGCTCTTTAGGAAGAAAAATAAATAAATTGTGCGCATGATATATGCGTTGAGCAAATCATTCAAAAATTGTTTATTTTAACATGTAAGTGGACTACAGAATCATGTGATCATCCTGCTTGCATGTTTAAGTTAGCGTCCAACGACACAATAGAAGAAGTTAGTATACATGGTACTCTCATATGTACCATCGATCACTCCAAGTGTGTCGCAGCACGTAAGTCACGTGAAACATGAGAATACATAATTCCGATGGTTCAGTTATGAAAGAATACGTATCAGTTTCAGTCGAATTGAGCACCGTGCTCCTAGCGACTAGCGACCAGGAGGGGCTCGCGACCCTATCTAGCGCCGCCGGCATCTCACCCGAACCTACCCCAACTCCCGTGCGGCATCACCGACATCAACATTCGGGACTCATTGATTTTGTTTTAGAAAACATCTCAAAACCTGTTTTTTCCAAAAACGCCGTTTTTGAGGATTAGGAGAACCAAGTTTTAATCATGTGCTCTCAAAAAAAGTTCTAATGATCCGTTAGTTAGTTATAGGCTTGGCAAACAATGTTTTAGTTTAATTTGTTAGACCCTAAAACGAGTTTGTACATAACGAGTTCTCTGAAAAATAGCGATCCAAACAATAACTTTGGACACAAGTCTAGATGCACCAAATCAAATCCTATATCTTGTGCTCCCGAAGGTGTAAAAACGGGTGTAGGCACGTACCGCCGAGTTTGGTGGCCCCCAATCCCAGGGTGGTGTTGAAAATTAGGGACAAAACAGGCATTTATTTTGGCATGCACCGGTTACGTCTGAATGCATGAGATCATGGCTCCCGTCCCGTGTCACGCAAGCGGAGTCCGTACGAGGGAGACAAGCCTTTTTTTTTACGGAAGGCCTTCACGGGCAAATCATGTTCGTTGGATTTCGATCTCCGTGCCGATCCGACCAATTGCAACCCATAAGGGCCGGGGTTTCGTTTCCCTCCCAAAGTTTCATGTCCCGACCGAGGTTTCTTCCCGCGCCCGTTGTTCATATATGGATCGCTCTCCTCACCCCACCGTCTCCCTCTCCATCTCCCCTCCAACGCACCTCCATCCACCGCCGCCGCCGCCGCCGCCGCCATCCCCACCGTCAACGGCCACCGCCTCCTCTCCTCGAGGCCCCAGATCGAGCCGGCGGCCATGGCGCTCCCGGACTCGCGGCACTTCATCTTCCGCTTGCTAACTTCATCTTCCTCTTGCTAACTTGTTATTATTGTACAGAGGTAAGAAACCATGTCTTTATCATCAGCCTCGCCAAGGAAACAAAAAAAAAAAGTGTCCATCTGCCTCGCAAAATCTAATCTGGTTGAGAAGCAAAATCTAATCTGGTTGAGAACGAAGTTGTTAAACAGATGCCACGCGCGCCTTGCAGAATCTAGCCAAAAAAGAGAGAATGTTTAGTTAAATGTGTCCTTCATACCACAAATAAAGCTTTTAGTTAGCTGGCACCAGCACGAGCAAAATCCAGCCAGCTAGCCAGTCACGACTCATGAAGGAAGGGATCAATCCAGCCAGCTAGCCAGTCACGACTCACGAAGGAAAGGAATGGAACGGAACGGATTCCAGTGAAAAAAGTTTCTCAAAATCATCGTTATCATCAATCAATCAATCTGTCATTAAAAGCTGCCTAGGGATACACTGGTCGGGCGGCAAGGGTCTGGATCGTGACGCCACATCAGCGATCCGCGGCAGCATCACGGCCTCCTCCTTGTTTCAAGACGAGACCATCTCTTCTCTTCTCTATCTATATATAGTAGAAGTAGTCATTTCTCCACGTGCGGGGTGCGCGTGCGACTTATGACTTGTGCGCCGGTTGGGCGAGGAGACAGCCAGCGAGGGCGTCGAGGAAGCCGCGGAGCAAGATGCAGAGGAGGCATGGAGACGTGAGTTTGTTTTTCTTCTTCTTTTTGTTGATTGATTGATTCTCTGCGTCCGTATGAATGAATGAAGATAGAAAAAGAGGAAAGAAAGGAAGGAGTAGTAGTTGGTGTCCGCGTCGAACTTTTGTGCCTGACGGCGACAGCTCGGGAGCGAACAGCATGTGGTTAATAAGAACAGCACTAACAGCACTACAAAAGATGCTTCAGGTTAGCTGCTTGAACAAACGGGTGACACTGTAGAGTACTACAAAAGCAGAGGACTGAATGACTGACTAGAGGAGGCTGTAAAGGAAAACTTAAGAAACACTAAACCTTTGTGAAGAAGGGCAATCTCTACTTAATTTCGGCATGCAAACCATCAACCAAAGCCGGTGACAGGAATGACGAGAAGCAGGTGAAAAGGAGGACCAGGGAACCCAAGCCGAAGAAGGTCGTCGAGCAACCAGAGGAGCCTCAGGAAAATGGCAGGGAACTTCCAACTGAGCCCAACAGCAGCCCCGCTCCTGTTTTGCCTTTTCCGCCACCCATGTACCTACCAGTGACCCCCGCTCCTCCACCACCGTCTCCTGCAATCCAGGAGGTGGAAGCCATACGCACGGTGGTGGCGGAGAGCGAGAAGGTGCTGGAGAAGCTGCAGAAGAAGGAAAAAAAAAATAAAACTCCATGGGCACTAGCACCCACGGTTTATTGATATAGAAGAAGCATCCCTCATGAGAATTCCAGAAATTCGTCTCTGACAGAGATCGAACTCTGGTCGTTAGGTTTACAATCATGCGCCCCCAACCACTGGGCTATGCCCACGTCCTCTTGGTGAGCTCCTTCGAGGCGTGCGTTCGCATGGCGAGGCGGAGCGGTGGCGCCATGGGAGCTGCTCAGTAGGCTGTAGCAGGGGTTGCGAGTCGGAGCGAGTGAGCGAAGTGTCGAGCACACGATTTTGCTTCTGTCGGGATGATTGATTGAATAACCTGCCTGGATTTTTGTTTGGTGAGACCTGAAACACCGTCAGTTATAGATTAATTCTGGTAACGGATTGCATACTACAAAATGAAACATGAATTTGCAGGGTTCAAAAATGAAACATACATTGTGCTGCGAAATTTGCAGGGTTCCTTGGATTTTAGCAAAACAGATAGACACGTAGATAGCACACAGACACACATGTGACAATATTATCCTAAACTTGTACTGAACCGAGGAGATTCGTTTGATTTGCATTACAAAAATCTGTCTTGTACATGCCCTTTCTGCCTTGTTTACTCCTGGATGGAGTGCCGGAGTTTCTTGGCTTCTCGACTGGCCTGCCTCCACTCTTGAACCAGCCTTGGTATTTCGTTCCATGTCTTCGGTTTAAACGCTCTTACTGCACATATCACAAATGACGTCAGAACAATAAAATAATGGACAACAGACGTGCTGGCGTGGTAGATTTAATGGAATGGATGACTGCATCTGTTTGTTAAATGTGGCAAACATACAAGGACGTGCTGCAAGCATACCTTCATAGCAGGCATCTAGTCGTTTGCTTTTGATGCTGCTCAATCGCTGCTGCAGGCATCTAGGGAGCTTCTTTATAGCAGGGCAGCCTTTAATTTGAAGAAAACAGAGAGACCTGTATACTTGCGGCTCATTCGGCAGGGATGCCAGGGTACTGCATCTTTCAAGAACAAGGAGATCCAGCGATGGGGGGTGCTCTCCCGACAGACACTCCAGCGATGTCAGCCCACTGTTGCCAATAATGCGCAGTTCCTTGAGGGGTGCAGGCAGACGGAGAGTCCCATCCAACATGCCAGCACAGTTCCATATTATTAGACGTTTGAGATGGGGAGGAAGTAAATGCTCTCTTGTAGCTGTTGCTGTTGCTGCTGGTGGCTCTGGCATGATTGGACTTCTGCTTCTGGAGGTAGTGACTTCTGGTTTCTGGAGCCCACCCAGCTGGCATGATAGGACTTGAGTACTGCAGCTGCGAATAAATATGGTCTTTAAGGATGGAGGCAGACTTAGAACCGCTTGTAAGCTTCCACATCCAACTAAACCTAGATATTCTAGGCATGGACAAAAGTGATTCATGGGTGAGGATGGCAACTCTGATACAGCTGCACACATGATTGCCTCATTGCAAGAAGACCCCTGGACTAACTCTGAAATGCCCTGCTGCTTGCCGAATATGGACTCAAGCTTAATGCACCCTTTAATATCCATTTCCCTGAGAGATGCCGGGACGTTGAACATCTCTGCTAAACTTGGGCAGTTTTCTAAGCAAAGAGACTCCAGACCTCTCAAGTGCTGACTCCTTTCGGACGCCAATGGCTCAAGAGGAGCTTGTGCATATCCAGTCAGATTTTCACAGTTTGTAATCGCTAATCTCCTCAAGGATACCAAGCTTTGGAACACTTTCTCTGGCCAGTGGACAAGCACATCACATCTATCAATTTCCAACTTTTCAAGGTGTACAAAATAGTCCCACGGCTCTAGAGCACCTGGTCCAAAGAATGAGTTGCAGCATCCTAACCCCACAACTATAAGAGGGGATTCCTGGTTCCATTTCTCCTTGTTGTCCACAGGTAGAATTGAAGTGCACTCAACCTCTGACGGTGTTTCTGTATTTTTTAGCTTCAGTATCAGATTGGTCAATGTAGACAAATATTTGTCCACAAAATGGAAGATCTCTTGCTTGCCATCTTCAATTTTTAACACACTGATTTTTGGTACCTCAGGTAAATCTATCAACAATGGGCATTGCTGAACTGATAGTTTCTCAAGCTGTGGAAAAAATATTTGCTCACCTTCGGCAGCACCATCCCATCTCTGAAAACTCCCCAAGCATTTCATTTTGAGCACCTTTAGGGCAGGAAAGGCTGAACGTACCAATCTATAACCACCTCTGCTACATGGTTCTTGAAGCAATGGTGCTTGAGGTAACGCTGTCAGCTTTGGGCATCTCTCAATTGACAGTTCCTCAAGCCGAGGAAACAATATCTGTTCTCCTTGAGTCTCTTCGACTGCATCCCATCTCTGAAAGCACTCCAAGTCTTCCAGTTCAAGCACCTTTAGGGCAGGAAACGCTGAGCGTACCAATATATAACCGACTTCACCACAAGGTCCTTGCAACAATGGTGCTTCAGGTAATGCTACCAACTTTCCACAGTTACTAATAAACAACTTCTCAAGCACAGGAAATATTGTTTGTTCTTCCTGCCTCTCATCTATTTCCCACCATCTTTCAAAACCCAACAAATGTTCTAGCATTAGTACCTTCAGTTTTGGAAAAGTGAAGATTGCATTGCATCTGAACAAAATTTGCAATCTTTCACAATGAAAAAGATGGATCTCAACCATGTTTTGCAGCATACCCATGCACTCTCCTCCATAGGAATATATCTTCAGAACCTGCAGCCCACCATGAGGTTCGAACTTGTCGAGCACCTTGCTGTCGCCAACCTCAGTCCATCTTAATGACAGTTCTCTGAGATCCTTCTTGTTTCCAAGGTTTGCCACTTTTGCCTCTGCTTCTTTAACATTCTCTATCTGGCGTAGCTCTAGATAACCACCAAGGTTTAAATGCTGCAGCTCTGCAACATCACTGCAATCAGGGCCAGGAACTCCTGCCACAAACCATGTCAACGTCTGCAGGTTAGTGAGTTTTCCTAGTTCGAGGCATGCTCTTCAACTTCCGACATCCATGAGTGTAGAGGTGACGGAGGAAAGTCATATACTTCATTTGCATTGGAAGTCGATCAAGATAATAACAGTAGGAAAGGTCCAGCACTTGCAGGTTATATAGAATACTTATATCTTCAGGAAGTGATTTGATATAACTGTTTGAGAGATCAAGGTACCTCAGGTGATGCAGATACATTGATTTCAGAAGAAATGATTCCGTGCCTCTAATACAGAGCTTCAAGGCATGCAAAGAGCTATATTTTGACAGATGCTTCAATGAGCTTCGCATGCGACTATCGCATATCAGTGTTTGAATGGCAGGGGATTTTTTCTTCAAAGAATCATTCAGAATACCTTCTGTTCCTTCACATGACAAAAACAAATGCCGAGCAGTATCTCCAAGCAACTCAATTTCACTTAGCTCCATAGTCACAGCAACACATTCCTTTTCCATAACAAACATTGCAATATCATGCATAAGATCGTGGATTTTACATGTATTTCTTGAATAATAGTCCCAGTCTTCTTTACTCTTTTCTATATCCAGAAAGAATGACCTTGAAGCAAGCTCATCAAAAATAAGTTGTCCAATGGTTTCAAGGCTATCTTCCTTGTGTTCAGGATAAAGCCATTTGCCATCCATAGCTGGATCAGCCGCCACATCAATCTTATAGTCCTTTGGAAATACAGACAAAAAGCAAAGCACCGCTTCATGTGCGATGGCAAGTCGTTGTAGCTAAGCTTGAGTATTGGCAAGATTCCAGTTTCCTCAGTGCAAATGCTGCTTCTATATGCTATAGCCTTCCATTCTTTCACGGTGGTCTTGGTACAATCTGAGCCCAAAGGCACTTGCAGCTAAAGGAGAGCCACGACATCTGTCCACAACTGATCAACCATCCCCACTAGTTCAAGGGCTTTTCATTGTCCAGCTGAATGCTCTAGCCTCAATAATTTTCTTTATGAAGTGATCCTCCAAAGCATTGAGATTGTAGGCTGCCCTATCTGCACCCATAATTTCAGCAACTCGCTTATCACGAGTTGTTGTCAACACCGCACCGCCCATGCCACCATGTCAAGACATACCTTCGAATTTCCCACTTACGTAACTCTTTGTTGTCCCAAACATCATCCAATACAAGGAGATACCGCTGTCCGCTGACCAGTTTTTGAAGTCTATGGAGTGGTGGTTTGTCTGGTTCAACATTCTTATTGGGAGATGCTTCAACTATACTCTTGGCCAGGGAGTTCACATCAAAGGTATCGGAGACACGCACTCCGAGCAAGAATCGGAAATGCTTCAATTTCAGGATCATTGTATATGAGCTGCGCTAATGTGGTCTTGCCAAGGCCCCCATTCCAACAATGGGAACAACTGTGAAATCTGCATTGTTAGCTTGACCAAGTAGTGTAGCAACAATATTCTTCTTATCCTTGTCTCTGGATCTCTGGCAATGTCTTGCGTGTCGGTGATAACAGTAATCCGTCCGCCTCCACTTCTTGGGCACCGCGGTCGTGGTCGGTACTTGAACCTAAAGGCATGCATCTCGGCTATAAGGACATCAATGGCCTTGAGAATCCGCAAAGCTTATGACCCATTTTGTAGCGGAACACAATACGGTTGTGAGTAGGGAATAGCTTTATTACATCGGCCAAGCTCTCAGAGTGCCCTTCTTCCGGCTTCACGGTGGAGCGCCAGACTTTGAACTCGTCAAAGACTTCATTTGCTTCATAGGCCACAGTCTTGAGCTCCTGAAGCCAGGCTTTGGCACCTTCTCTATGAGCTGTGGCCTGCTCCTCAGCGTCGGTGATGACGTCAAGAATGGCCGGAAGCTTGCGCTTGAGAGTCTTGTGCTGCTCCTCCATTCCCTCCATGACCTTGTACTGGTCCAGGAGGGAGCTGGACGCCTTGTTCATCAGCATGGACACCAGTGGCCGGATGGCCATGGTGGCCACCAGTTCCGCCATTGGAACGCTCGGAAGAAACTCCTTCAACACAAGTGGGCTGCAGAAATTAATGAAGAAGAGAACCATGTGAGCAAATCATGTATATATGTAGAGCTTGGGGTCTGTCCTTGGACAAATTACAAGTCAAAATACAATCTTGCAGCCATAGTTACCTTCACGAGCTTGCCCCTGATCAGCTCCCCGCACCAGCAACTCAGCAGCGGCAAGGAAGACGTGGTCCTCACAGGCACGTCAACGCCAGCTTCAGGACTCTGCTGGCGGTGGCGGCGGTGGCAGCAGATTCAGAGCCTGGTCGACACCGGCGACGAGGCGCAGAAGCAGGCGACTCGGGTGAAGTTGTGACGGCCGGCGCCACGCGGATGCAGGGCGGGGCTGTAGGCAGGCTCTACTCCGACCACTGGAAGTTGGGAGATTTTGAAGCTTGTGAATGAGTGGGCACAGGATTCGGGAGAGGAGACATGCTGTCAGTTGTTGCTGATGGATATGGGGTCATCGGATTGAATCATTTTACTTTTATTGCCATCCAACCCAACTTTACTTTGGTCGTCATCTTTTTCTACTATTAATGGTGGGGCACAAATTTAGTGGTGCACCACTTATTAATCGCATCATTGTGGAGCATGGGTGCTAAACATTCAGACGATCATGCAATGCAAGACTCTTGATGTAATGAACCCCACCAAGTGCCCACTGCATTCCCAACATAACCAAAGCATAATCGACTGAGCCGAGGCCTTAAGCAGACAGTGGCACTGATTTAAGTGGAAAATTGGCACGGACTAAAAACATGACTGCCTGGCTTCACTGCAATCACCAGACTAGAACAAAGGCCGAAATGATTTACAGTAAATGTAAAAAGGCTAGAATATTTACTGATTGATCTTGGCGGAGGTCATCTCCCTTTATGAAAGTCATCTTGTATGCTTCCCCCATCTATCATCTTAATTGTAACGTGCAATGGATTTAAGGCACTCTTGAATACAGATTTAGGATTAGATGTAGGATTTTAATCTCTTTGACACATCAAATTATGTCTGATAATCAAGATTATACGCATCATCTTTATAATTGAAAAAAAGGTACAGAAGGGCCCTACTAACAGGGAAGTGCTGCATGTGACTCTGGTCTTGGCACCACTTTTGCCACAAAGTTGACGCACCATGTCTCATCACATCATATCATTCAGACTAATGCTGCCAACACAAGTGGAGTGGGTGATTGGGTACCAAACACTGCTCCCACTGAGACGACCATAAGCATCTTTCAACAGCAGGCAACTGTTAAAACGAAAAGGAAAAGAGTCTACAGCATTCCTGTTGATGCATAGTGTTTCAATTTATTTAGCTTATTAACTGGCAAGTTAGCAAGGACCGAAAATGCCACACTGTAACCACTAGCTCACACTGTAACCGCTATCACAGTGTACCAGGACTAGAACAAAAGCCAAACAGATTTCCGTTAAATGTAAAATACGCCTAGAATCGTTACCTACTGATCTTGGTGGAGGTCATCTCCCGTTTTGAAAATTATCTCGGATGTTCGCCCATTTGAGGCACGATGGATATTAAGGCAATCTTGAAAATCTGTTAAGAGCAGAAACAACGGGTACATAATGAAAATCTACATTACAGGGAACGATAGAACTGATAGGAAGTGTCCAAAAAGGTATACTTTCATCATTTCATCTTCAAGCATGTCATATATACTGTAGTAGTATCGTCTTGCATCTGCATGATCATAACAGACGTGTCAGTTTCGTATGCAGTAGCTCTTTAACAAAGAAAAAAAAATGCTAATTATGGTAACCAAATGTGAGAAATAGAGTCATGATCAACATTCATTGAAGAATTTATATAGAAAGAAAAAGCATACCATGGCTTACAATAAAGTGCGCCAGGCAAGCTAGAGTTGTCTGATGGTCCAAATCAGAGAGCTTGTCCTGACTGGGGTAATAAGTAGCATTGCAATTCTTCATCATCAGCCCCTTTCAAGTGGATAAAAAGATGAAAGCTGAAAGGTTAAAATAGTAACTATAAAATCTTCATGTGGACACAAAAGAGAAAGTTAAAACGCAGCAATGCATGTGAGGGGAAACTTCATGTGGTGGTACTATTTTGGCCAAAGACTTTTGGTCTTGGTATGCAGCAAAGCTGACGCGTCATGTCACTGGCAGCACCACTTGTACTATGATTTAGCTTTATGTGTATCACGGATGCCAAACACTGCTTCCACTGACCCACATTTTACTCCAACACACAAGAAAAGGTTTAGCATCTGTGTTGTTGCAACTTGGCATACAATGTAATGTTTCATTTTATTTTATTTAACAGGCAAGTTTGCAAGGACGCAGTCATGATCACATTCATTACCGAATTAACATAAAAGATAAAGCATCCAGACGATACTTGCCTGAACTTTCAATGAAGAGCTTGCACTAACTAGAACAAGTAGCATTGCAATTCTTCGTCATCAGCCCTTGCAAGTGTGCTTACACCGTAAGCATGGAGCTGTGCAGAAAAAAAGTAAAAGTCAGAATAAAATTTTTAGAAGGGTGTAAGATGATAAAATGTGTCATCCTGGGTCAAACAGTCTAGATTACATTTCAGTAACCAAGACCTTCAGATAACTTTGCTTGGGAACAGAACTTACTAGTACCAGTGCATGAGCAAGTTTTTTAAGAATACAAAAAGGAAGCGCACGAGTTCAAATAGTAACGGAAAAGATCTTCATTTTGTGTATGTAATGACAATTTTGTGTGTGTGTGTCACCTACGAACACATTCTGCAAGGCCAGAGGCTATCTTGTGAATCAGAGGTCAAATGCCACCATCTACCCGTCAGTCCTCAAACTGGTAGATAACTACACTGGGAAAATCCACAAGTAGCACATATTTTGCTTAATTCTCAAACGTGGTATACGCCAAGACACCAAGCACAAATCAATACAATTTCGAAAAGAGCATTAAAGTTAGATAAGCATGCCTAACACTTAACAGATTGGCGAAAACAGAAGATACAGATTTGGCAAAAGGACACGTCTTTTTCAGATCAACGAAATATATGAAAGCATCATTTAGTTGCAGAATTAACTAAACTGGGCTAATTGAACAGTGGGTTGGATATAAAAAAGCATGCTTGCTTCCACCCAGAATAATTCTAGTTGTGGTGGTGTGTTTCGTCAGCAACGTGCTGAATACAACTTTCAAATGTTATAGCATTCCTGCTAGATGGCAACCAACAACTACATTTGTGGTATGATGCCAGGACGAAGAGATGATCATTTCAGAACAGAGCAATAAGATGCTTGATAAACAACATGTAATAAATAGAAAGCTGGTCAGAAATAATAAACACCTAGCTGTGCTATATAATTCTTCAGATGAAACACGAAAAACAACAGGTTTGATTGCTGAACAGTGTAAGACCAAAAATGAAGTGGGGCACGCAAATGAGTTGAGTTTCCTCTGAAGCAAACAGAGTCTCAGAGATGCAGCACTACAACCTGTTTATTGCTAATTTACAGCACTTGTCAAGATTGACAGCTGAAGATTGCCAAATCACAGCGAACTGAAAGGAACGTTTCTTTCTGTATAGCTATTTCTAAGCATAAAAGGTTATTCCTAAATCCTACAGGTACTAAAAGCCAGAAGGCAAACACCAACCTGCTCCAATACCCATCATACAACTAATGGCAGAGTAACCGGCACAACATTCTATATATATATAATAAAAATCCAAGAACATCTTCGTCAGGATGGAACTTTTGTAGGTAACTTGTAATACATTGATGTTCTGATAAAAATCCAAGAAGAAGCAATTAACAAAAATCAACAAAGGTAACTTTATTATGAGAAACAAAGGTAAGAAATGAAGCTAGAATGTGTAGAGAGAGACGAATCCCACCCAGAAAGATGCAAACTAGAGAGATGGCGCATTCCGTCGACAGTATGAGAGATGTTTGTTTTTTCAGAAGAGATTTCATGAAACTTGTAAGACGGAGAATGGATAGAAGGACACATACACGCTCAATCACAGCCAATCCTGGAATAAATCACAGTCCCTCCTTATCCTTGTCATCAGAGCTCAACAACTAGGTCTAGGAGGCTAGGAGGATAAGGAGGGAATGTGAGGGGCTGGAAATTTGTTCCCTCCTTATCCTTGCCCACAGCAATCGAGGCAAGACTGTCGGGCGGATCCACAAATGTGAAGGAGCCTCCCCAGCCGTTCTGAATCCAAAATCAAGATTTGGGGCAGACGGGGGAGGGGAGTGGAGGAAGGAGCTTGGAGGACGCACAAGGTGAGGGGGGAGACCGATGCCGCCGGACAGGAAGAAGCTGGACTCGTAGCTATGGCTGCTGCAGGCCGACGCCGCGCTGGTACTGCTGATATCGGTAGTCGGCGCCGCCATAGACGGACGGACGGACGGACGGACGGCGGGCGGTGGTGCTGGAACTCGGGAGAATCGCTGCGCCGGCGGGCCTTGCTGGGCTGGGCTGGGCTTATGATTTGGGAGAGTGAGATCAACAGACCCCCAAATGGGGAACTTGCTAATTCTTGGCCCGCTTTCCTTCCTCCCAGATTCGGAATGTACCTCTCTTTTCTTTCTTTTTATTTTATTTAAAAAAACATCATTGCTCCGAGTTTGGACCCTTTTTGGATTGTAGTAGGAATTTTACAGCAACTTTGGAGGATTGGAATCATAAGGTTTTTTTCCGATGGAACCCCCATCGAGCTTACCAAATTCGTTTGAAATCCATTCCTATGTCTCTCATTTCCATACCAATCTCAACACGAGCGCAAACTTCATTTTATTTCTTTTTCTTTGACAAGTATAATGCACGCTCACTCTATCTCTTTCTAACCTCACTCCTCAATTCATCCAAAAAAATTGTGTTTGTTTCATGTGCACCACCGAAGGCACATATATATTGCAGGATTCCTCTGTGTTGAATTCATGTAGGTAGCCATCGTACATGACATCTCACCCATTTTCCATATTCCTATGTTTTCAAATTTCTGCAATTCAAATAGGCCCTTAGAGTATCACACTGCTCAATCCACCCAGCCTAAATTTATTTGGGGTAGAGCATGGTTATATGCCATTGGCATACTATCCCTAAGACATGATCGAGTTGTTCAATGCTAGAAGGGGCGCTCATCGATCTATAATTAGTAGTTTAGACCTATTATGATGTTTACAAAGTACAATGTATCTAGGAGTCATTCCAACCCCATGCATACATGTGCAGGCACACAAGTATATGCTCTAGCTTATCCACTTATGCCTAACATATTCTTATGAAGGAACCATATCATTTAGAAGCATATGATATCAATTGGGGTACAACCTACCTTGAATGCCGCCAAATGTAATGTTAATAATAAAAGACGGAGACAAGTTTGTCTTAAAACACGCTTAGTCATTTTAATCCCTTTGTTTGACTTGCTTTGCAAGAAGAATAGTTTTGTACTTTTGTCATGTTATACCCGATTGATCATCTAGAGCATATGCTCACATGAAGGATCCACTTGCTATAATTCTCATTGAAGTTCCTTCCTGTAAGGTTAGTTGCTCCTTTTTCTTGAAACCCAGTTGCTACATGCCGTTACACTAATAATGTTCACATGAATATAAAAGAATATGGATCAGGTTGAACATACCACATACCACATACCGACAAAATAGTGGGTCATTAGGTTCTCTCTAAAAATGATTGGATGTAAGTATATAAAGTTGAAGAATGGACACCATGGCACCTTTTTTTATTCGGCGGTCATAAGTGTGTCTTCAAGTCATGTCTTGTATTTTTAAAATTACTACGTTCCCCAACAGTGGCATCCGAGCCTGGTTTTATGCGTAGATGTCATATGCACGAGTAGAACACAAGTGAGTTGTGGGCGATACAAGTCATACTGCTTACCAGCATGTCATACTTTGGCTCAGCGGTATTGTGAGATGAAGCGGCCCGGACCGACATTACGCGTACGCTTACGCGAGACTGGTTTCACCGTTACAAGCACTCGTGCTTAAAGGTGGCTGGCGGGTGTCTGTCTCTCTCACTTTAGCTGAATCGAGTGTGGCTACGCCCGGTCCTTGCGAAGGTTAAAACAGCACCAACTTGACGAACTATCGTTGTGGTTTTTGATGCGTACGTAAGAACGGTTCTTGCTCAGCCCGTAGCAGTCACGTAAAATTTGCAACAACAAAGTAGAGGACGTCTAACTTGTTTTTGCAGGGCATGTTGTGATGTGACATGGTCAAGACGTGATGCTATATTTTATTGTATGAGATGGTCATGTTTTGTAACCGAAGTTATCGGCAACTGGCAGGAGCCATATGGTTGTCGCTTTATTGTATGAAATGCAAATGCCATGTAATTGCTTTACTTTATCACTAAACGGTAGCGATAGTCGTAGAAGCAATAGATGGCGTAACGACAACGATGCTACGATGGAGATCAAGGTGTCGCTACCGGTGACGATGGTGATCATGGCGGTGCTTCAAGATGGAGATCACAAGCACAAGATGATGATGGCCATATCATATCACTTATATTGATTGCATGTGATGTTTATCCTTTATGCATCTTATGTTGCTTTGATTGACGGTAGCATTTTAAGATGATCTCTCACTAAAATTATCAAGAAGTGTTCTCCCGAGTATGCACCGTTATGAAAGTTCTTCGTGCTGAGACACCACGTGATGATCGGGTGTGATAGGCTCTACGCTCAAATACAACGGTGCAAAACAGTTGCACACGCGAATACTCAGGTTAAACTTGACGAGCCTAGCATATAACAGATATGGCCTCGAACACGGAGACCGAAGGTCGGCGTGAATCATATAGTAGATATGATCAACATATTGATGTTCACTGTTGAAACTACTCCATCTCACGTGACGATCGGACATGGTGTAGTTGATATGGATCACGTAATCACTTAGAGGATTAGAGGGATGTCTATCTAAGTGGGAGTTCTTAAGTAATATGATTAATTGAACTTAAATTTATCATGAACTTAGTACCTAATAGTATTTTGCTTGTCTATGTTTGCTTGTAGATAGATGGCTCGTGTTGTTGTTCCGTTGAATTTTAATGCGTTCCTTGAGAAAGCAAAGTTGAAAGATGATGGCAGCAATTACACGGACTGGGTCCGTAACCTGAGGATTATCCTCATTGCTGCATAGAAGAATTACGTCCTGGAAGCACCGCTGGGTGCCAGGCCTGCTGCTGATGCAACTGACGACGTTAAGAACGTCTGGCAGAGCAAAGCTGATGACTACTCGATAGTTCAGTGTGCCATGCTTTACAGCTTAGAATCGGGTCTTCAACGACGTTTTGAACGTCATGGAGCATATGAGATGTTCCAGGAGTTGAAGTTAATATTTCAAGCAAATGCCCGGATTGAGAGATATGAAGTCTCCAATAAGTTCTATAGCTGCAAGATGGAGGAGAATAGTTCTGTCAGTGAACACATGCTCAAATGTCTGGGTATAATAATCACTTGATTCAACTGGGAGTTAATCTTCCTGATGATAGTGTCATTGACAGAATTCTTCAATCACTGCCACCAAGCTACAAGAGCTTCGTGATGAACTATAATATGCAAGGGATGGACAAGACTATTCCCGAGCTCTTCGCAATGCTAAAAGCCGCGGAGGTAGAAATCAAGAAGGAGCATCAAGTGTTGATGGTTAACAAGACCACCAGTTTCAAGAAAAAGGGCAAAGGTAAAAAGAAGGGGAACTTCAAAAAGAACAGCAAACAAGTTGCTGCTCAAGAGAAGAAACCCAAGTCTGGACCTAAGCACGAGATCGAGTGCTTCTACCGCAAGCAGATCGACCTTCGAAGCGGAACTGCCCCAAGTATTTGGCGGATAAGAAGGATGGCAAGGTGAACAAAGGTATATGTGATATACATGTTATTGATGTGTACCTTACTAATGCTCGCAGTAGTACCTGGGTATTTGATACTGGTTCTGTTGCTAATATTTGCAACTCGAAGCAGGGACTACGGATTAAGCTAAGATTGGCTAAGGACGAGGTGACGATGCGCGTGGGAAATGGTTCCAAAGTCGATGTGATCGCGGTCGGCACGCTACCTCTACATCTACCATCGGGATTAGTTTTAGACCTAAATAATTGTTATTTGGTGCCAGCGTTGAGCATGAACATTATATCTGGATCTTGTTTGATACGAAACGGTTATTCATTTAAGTCAGAGAATAATGGTTGTTCTATTTATATGAGTAATATCTTTTATGGTCATGCACCCTTGAAGAGTGGTCTATTTTTATTGAATCTCGATAGTAGTGATACAAATATTCATAGTGTTGAAACCAATAGATGCATAGTTGATAATGATAGTGCAACTTATTTGTGGCACTGCCGTTTAGGTCATATCGGTGTCAAGCGCATGAAGAAACTCCATACTGATGGGCTTTTGGAATCACTTGATTATGAATCATTTGGTACTTGCGAACCGTGCCTCATGGGCAAGATGACTAAAACGCCGTTCTCCGGAACTATGGAGCGAGCAACTAATTTGTTGGAAATCATACATACTGATGTTTGTGGTCCAATGAATGTTGAGGCTCGCGGCGGGTATCGTTATTTTCTCACATTCACAGATGATTTGAGCAAATATGGGTATATCTACTTAATGAAACACAAGTCTGAAACATTTGAAAAGTTCAAAGAATTTCAGAGTGAAGTGGAAAATCATCGTAACAAGAAAATAAAATTTCTACGATCTGATCGTGGAGGAGAATATTTGAGTTACGAGTTTGGTTTACATTTGAAACAATGCAGAATAGTTTCGCAACTCACGCCACCCGGAACACCACAACGAAATGGTGTGTCCGAACGTCGTAATCGTACTTTACTAGATATGGTGCGATCTATGATGTCTCTTACTGATTTACCGCTATCGTTTTGGGGTTATGCTTTAGAGACGGCCGCATTCACATTAAATAGGGCACCATCAAAATCCGTTGAGACGACACCTCATGAACTGTGGTTTGGCAAGAAACCAAAGTTGTCGTTTCTTAAAGTTTGGGGCTGCGATGCTTATGTGAAGAAACTTCAACCAGATAAGCTCGAACCCAAATCGGAGAAATGTGTCTTCATAGGATACCCAAAAGAGACTGTTGGGTACACCTTCTATCACAGATCTGAAGGCAAGATTTTCGTTGCAAAATTCGTATCCTTTCTAGAGAAGGAGTTTCTCTCGAAAGAAGTGAGTGGGAGAAAAGTAGAACTTGATGAGGTAACTGTACCGGCTCCCTTATTGTAAAGTAGTTCATCACAAGAATCGGTTCCTGTGACAACTACACCAATCAGTGAGGAAACTAATGATATTGATCATGAAACTTCAGATCAAATTTCATCGAACCTCGAGGTCTACAGAGTAAGATCCGCACTGAGTGGTACGGTAATCCTATTCTGGAAGTCATGTTACTTGACCATGATGAACCTACAAACTATGAGGAAGCGATGATGAGCCCAGATTCCGCAAAATGGCTAGAGGCCATGAAATCTGAGATGGGATCCATGTATGAGAACAAAGTATGGACTTTGGTTGACTTGCCCGATGATCGGCAAGCCATTGAGAATAAATGGATTTTTAAGAAGAAGACTGACGCTAATGGTAATATAACTGTCTATAAAGCTCGAATTGTTGCAAAAGGTTTTTGACAAGTTCAAGGGGTTGACTACGATGAGACTTTCTCACCCGTAGCGATGCTTAAGTCTGTCCGAATCATGTTAGCAATTGCTGCATTTTATGATTATGAAATTTGGCAAATGGATGTCAAAACTGCATTCTTGAATGGATTTCGGAAGAAGAGTTGTATATGATGCAGCCGAAGGTTTTGTTGATCCAAAAGGTGCTAACAAAGTGTGCAAGCTCCAGCGATCCATTTATGGACTGGTGCAAGCATCTCGAGTTGGAATAAACGCTTTGATAGTGTGATCAAAGCATATGGTTTTATATGAGACTTTTGGAGAAGCCTGTATTTACAAGAAAGTGAGTGGGAGCTCAGAGCATTTCGATATTATATGTAGATGACATATTATTAATTGGAAATGATATAGAATTTCTGGATAGCATAAAGGGATACTTGAATAAAAGTTTTTCTATGAAAGACCTTGGTGAAGCTGCTTATATATTGGGCATCAAGATTTATAGAGATAGATCAAGACGCTTAATTGACTTTCACAAAGTACATACCTTGATAAAGTTTTGAAAAGTTCAAATGGATCAGGCAAAGAAAGGGTTCTTGCCCGTACTACAAGGTGTGAAGTTGAGTCAAACTCAATGCCCCACCACAGCAGAAGATAGAGAGAAAATGAAAGATGTTCCTATGCTTCAGCCATAGGCTCTATCATGTATGCAATGCTGTGTACCCGACCGACGATGCTTAGCAATAAGCTTGGCAGGAAGGTACCAAAGTAATCCAGAGTGGATCATCGACAGCGGTCAAGAACATCCTGAAATACCGAAAAGGACTAAGGATATGTTTCTCGATATGGAGGTGACAAAGAGCTAGTCGTAAATGGTTACGCCGATGCAAGCTTTGACACTGATCCGCACGATTCTAAATCACAAACCGGATCGTGCTTTTATTAAACGGTGGATCTGTAAGTTGGTGCAGTTCTAAACAAAGCGTCGTGGCAGGATCTACATGTGAAGCGGAGTACATAGCTGCTTCAGAAGCAGCAAATGAAGGAGTCTGGATGAAGGAGTTCATTTCCGATCTAGGTGTCATACCTAGTGCATCGGGACCAATGAAGATCTTCTCGTGACAATCTTGGTGCAATTGCCTTGGCAAAGGAATCCAGATTTCACAAGAGGACCAAGCACATCAAGAGACGCTTCAATTCCATCCGGGACCAAGTCCAGGTGGGAGACATAGAGATTTGCAAGATACATACGGATCTGAATGTTGCAGACCCATTGACTAAGCCTCTTCCACGAGCAAAACATGATCAGCACCAAGACTCCATGGGTGATAGAATCATTACTGTGTAATCTAGATTATTGACTCTAGTGCAAGTGGGAGACTGAAGGAAATATGCCCTAGAGGCAATAATAAAATTATTATTTATTTCCTCATATCATGATAAATTTTTATTATTCATGCTAGAATTGTATTAAACGGAAACATGATACATGTGTGAATACATAGACAAACATATAGTCACTAGTATGCCTCTACTTGACTAGCTCATTAATCAAAGATGGTTATGTTTCCTAACCATAGACATGTGTTGTCATTTGATTAATGGGATCACATCATTAGGAGAATGATGTGATTGACATGACCCATTCCGTTAGCCTAGCACTTGATCGTTTAGTATATTGCTATTGCTTTTTTCATGACTTATACATGTTCCTGTAACTATGAGATTATGCAACTCCGTTTACGAGGAACACTTTGGTGCTACCAAACGTCACAACGAATCGGGTGATTATAAAGGAGTACTACAGGTGTCTCCAAAGGTACATGTTGGGTTGGCGATTTCGAGATTAGGTTTTGTCACTCCGATTGTCGGAGAGGTATCTCTGGGCCCTCTCGGTAATGCACATCACTATAAGCCTTGCAAGCAATGTAACTAATGAGTTAGTTACGGAATGATGCATTACGAACGAGTAAAGAGACTTGCCAATAACGAGATTGAACTAGGTATTGGATACCGACGATCGAATCTTGGGCAAGTAACATACCGATGACAAAGGGAACAACGTATGTTGTTATGCGGTTTGACCGATAAAGATCTTCGTAGAATATGTGGTAGCCAATATGAGCATCCAGGTTCCGCTATTGGTTATTGACCGAGAATAGTTCTAGGTCATGTCTACATTGTTCTCGAACCCGTAGGGTCCGCACGCTTAAGGTTTCGATGACAGTTATATTATGAGTTTATGAGTTTTGATGTACCAAAGAAGTTCGGAGTCCCGGATGAGATTGGGGACATGACGAGGAGTCTCGAAATGGTCGAGACGTAAAGATCGATATATTGGACGACTATATTCGGAGTTCGAAAAGGTTCCGAGTGATTCGGGTATTTTTCAGAGTACCGGAGAGTTACGGGAATTCGCCGGGGAGTATATGGGCCTTATTGGGCCATACGGGAATAGAGGAGAGAGGCCAAAAGGAAGGAGGCCTGCGCCCCCCCTCTGGTCCGAATTGGACAAGGGCCGGCCTTTTCCTTCTCCCTCTCTTCCTCTTTTCTTCTCCAACAAGGAAAGGAGGAGTCCTACTCCCGGTGGGAGTAGGACTCCCCCCTTGGTGCGCCTCCTCCATAGGCCGGCCACCTCCCCCCTTGCTCCTATATATATGGGGGCAGGGGGGCACCCCAAAGAAACAACAACAATTGATCCTTGAGATATATTAGCCGTGTGCGGTGCCCCCCTCCACCATAGTCCTCCTCGATAATATTGTAGCGGTGCTTAGGCGAAGCCCTGCGACGGTAGAACATCAAGATCGTCACCACGCCGTCGTGCTGATGGAACTCTCCCTCGACACTCGGCTGGATCGGAGTCCGAGGGACGTCATCGAGCTGAACGTGTGCTAGAACTCGGAGGTGCCGTAGTTTCGGTGCTTGATCGGTCGGGCCGTGAAGACGTACGACTACATCAACCGCGTTGTTCTAACGCTTACGCTTTCGGTCTACAAGGGTATGTAGATTACACTCTCCCCTCTCGTTGCTATGCATCACCATGATCTTGCGTGTGCGTAGGAAATTTTTGAAATTACTACGTTCCCCAACACTTGCTGCTTTCGTGTCTATGTGCGAGAACTTCCTGGGTTGTCGACCGCACTGGGGTCTCTTCAAGCACATATTCACCTGTCGCTCTCAGACGGTGAAAAAGGCGAGTCCGGGTGATGAGAGGACCAAGGTCATTCAGATGTGCGGGGGTCTTGGGATTCAGATGAGGAATAAGAGCACTTTCCCGGCCATGACCCTTCCTGAGTCGGTCAGAGGGTGGCAGTCGACTTGGTTCTACTGCCAAGACGAGTCGACGCCGGGGCAGTCGACTGGTCTCCCTCCATTCTCCATGGACCGAGTGGACAAACCCTCTTCTCTGAAGGTGCTCCCTGAGGAGAAAGCCCAGGTAAAAATGTTGATGGAGCGCGTAGTCCAACTCGTCCGGGACGGAGTGACGGGCATGGATCTTCTGGAAGTCTTCCTTAGGCGGCGCATCCAACCTCTTCAGTACCGAGGCCACCCGATGTGGCTACACTGTGGTACCGAAGATACCACTCGGGTCCATCCAGAAGCCGTCGACGATGCCACGCTGGAGAGGTGGGTGACTGCCATCACAGGGAACAAGGACAGCCCTCGAGGGGCGAGGAGGATCCCGCCACTCGACTGTACCTATACGCCGGACACGGTATGGCCACTTATCTCCGAGTGTAATCTTGCTTTATTCATTCTGCTTTGCTGTAAATTGGTCGAGTGATCTTTGTTTTGCTTTGTTGCTTGACAGGCCACCACGGAGTTATACTCGATGCCCAATGGAGCGCAGACGCCGACTGAAGAGGAGGAAGGAAGTGGGGGCGAAAGCCCGGAGGAGTGGGATTCGGATGCTGATGACGACGATGAGGCTGAAGACTCTGATGAGGAGGAAGAGGAGGAGGAGGAGGAGGAAGTTGCACCTCCCCGCTTGGAAAGACGCTCGAAGCTTGTCCATGATCCCGTGACTGAGCGTGGTAAGGGGGTCGCGACCGCTACCCAGTCGACCAAGCGCCCTCGGGCTACTTCTCCGGCGCCGACTGAGAAGGCTCCGAAGCAATCTCGAGTGGCACCGTCGAAACCTGCGAAGGTCTTGCCGAAGATGAAGATGGTGATCCCCACTATCTCAGGGTAATGGTAGTCTTGAGTTTTCCCCGTTTCATGAACTTGCTCTTGGTCGACTCATGGGTCAATCGACTGACTTCCGGAACTGCAGTGCTGCTACTTCTGATACTTCGGCCAGGGCTGAAGACCACGAGATGGAGGATGCTGCTACCTCAAAACCTGGTATGACTCTTGTGATGCCATTTTCAGTCGACTGACTTATTGTCTCTAATTTTGATTCTTTCTGCAGCTTCATCTAACATTGTTATTGACCTTCCTGACGACGACGACGACGAAGAACCACCAAGGCAGAGGAGAAGCAAGAAAACTTCTGCTGGCAAGGCGGCTCAGGATGTGCCAGCACCCGAGACGTTGGTCGTGGAGGGAGACAATGTCACTCGGCCTACCGTAACCTTTGCGGTGCCGTTGACGAGTGCTCGTCCTTCGTCGTTGAGTGCTGCTCAACCCTCGCTTTTCTCCACCTACCCCGTTCCAGAAGACCAAGCTAGTACTGCTAAAGAAGCAATACGCCAAGCGGGGGTCATGATGGAGCAAGTGAAGGCGATACGAGAAGCCAGCCAGGCAGCCTATGACGCCAGTTCGGCTCTTCAGAGTAATGTTCAGGTCAGTCGGTCACTGCCTGTTCTGTTAGGATATGATATCTGAAAACTCTTTGTCTGAAAATCTTAGAGTTTGTCCTACACCCACTGGGTGTGTCGATTGAAATTCCGGATTAGTGGGGGCACGCTGAGCACACCCACTGGGTGTAGTCCCCAAGGCTATGGTCGACTGCTGGCAGTCGACCATAGGCTTTAAGTTTTTTCCTTACTCGACTAGGTCGAATAGATTCATAGACCGGTGGGGGCACGCTGAGTGCACCCACTGGGTGTAGTCCCCGAGACTGTGGTCGACTGCTGGCAGTCGACTATAGTCCCCCTTTTTTTTGTTGTTGGTCGACTGGTCGACTCTAACTAGTGGGGGCACGCTGAGTGCACCCACTGGGTGTAGTCCCCGAGACTATGGTCGAATGTTTGTATTCGGTCGTAGTCTTAGAAACGCTATGATTTTTCCTTACTCACTCGGAAGTGAATTGTCTTTGACATCTGTCGATTGGTTCTTCGTAGAAATCCTGTGACCTTGCGGCTCGTTATACTGAGTTGGAGAACAAACACAGTCAGCTCGAGCTCGATCTGAAACTGGCCCAAGAGAACTTAACGAAGGCGAAGGAGGAAGCTAAAGGTATGCTTGGTGAGGCCTTTGACGACTGCCTTTGCCGCTTACTTGTTTCCGAATCTAATCTCACTGTAACATTGCAGACAAAGTGAGGGATGCCCTGAAGAAGAAAGAGCTTGACTTGGCTGAGATGCAAAAAACTGCTTTAGAGAAGACCAGGCTTGCTGATGAGAAGCTGGCTTCAGTGACCAAGCTTGAAGAAGAAAACACCAATCTGAAAGCTGCTCTTGATGCTGCCAACCAGGAGGTCAGTCGACTGAAAAGTGACAAGACCACCCTGAATGACAAGGCCAGTGAGTTGAAGAGAAAGAAGAACGATCTAGAGGCTTATCTGGGTGGACTCGCCAAGAAGTTGTTCCTCATGCTTGAAGGTAATACTTTGTATCAAACAAATATTTTAATTGTAACCTCCAACTGTTTGTCTTGACTCGGTGGCTGTGCTTGCAGAGTTCTGTCAGAACTTTGAAGAGGAGACTGGTCGACTGGAAGTAAACCTGGACCCCATCAACTCTCCCGTGAAAGATGAAGTCGCCATGAATGTGCTCCGGCTGGAATCTCGTGTTGCTGCTGTCATCGATTATCTCGCAAGGCTGAAGGTCGCAACTTCTCGCATCGACACAACACTCTGGCCAAGAGAGACACTCCAGAACGACCTCGAGTCCCTGATGACTCGACTGAACGAGGTCCCAAGTCGAGTGCAAGAGTGGAAGAAGTCTTCGGCCAGGTGCGGTGCAGATGTTGCTCTGTCTCTGGTCCGCGTTCACTGCAAGGATGCACGAGAGGACAAGATGGTGGCTCTTAGGGTGGCTAATACCAAGAAGCACGATTTCAGATCTTTCATGGAGACCTTCATTGCTGCTGCCACTCGGATTGCAGATGGAATTGATCTGGACGAGTTTGTTGCACCTTCCAGCCCTCCACAGGAGGGGTAAAAAACTTCTGAGCTTGATACTTTAGATTTGCCTCGGTATGCCGAGTGAGTTTTGTAACCGACAAACCTTAACAGGCTCAGCGCCTGAGCACTTTCGGTTCCGTTTAGGAGTTATCCGAACTTGGATTCGACGTTGAATATGTTTGCATTTGGTTTGAGGTGTCTTTTGCAGGTTAAAGCGAAGCGCTCATTGCAATCGACTTGTTCCCCAATACACTTAGGCGAGCATTGGGCTGCAGCTAAGCCCCCGAGTGAGGGGTTTGCTCTCCACTCGCTAGGATTTTAGATACTTAGGCGAGCACTGGGCTGCAGCTAAGCCTCTGAGTGGGAGGTTTGCTTTCAACTCGGTAGGATTTTAGATACTTAGGCGAGCACTGGGCTACAGCTAAGCCCCCGAGTGGGAGGTTTGCTCTCCACTCGGTAGGATTTCAGATACTTAGGCGAGCACTGGGCTGCAGCTAAGCCCCCGAGTGGGAGGTTTGCTCTCCACTCGGTAGGATTTCAGATACTTAGGCGAGCACTGGGCTGCAGCTAAGCCTCCGAGTGGGAGGTTTGCTCTCCACTCGGTAGGATTTTAGATAATTAGGCGAGCACTGGGCTGCAGCTAAGCCCCCGAGTGGGAGGTTTGCTCTCCACTCGGTAGGATTTCAGATACTTAGGCGAGCACTAGGCTGCAGCTAAGCCCCCGAGTGGGAGGTTTGCTCTCCACTTGGTAGGATTTCAGATACTTAGGCGAGCACTGGGTTGCAGCTAAGCCCCCGAGCGGGAGGTTTGCTCTCCACTCGGTAGGATTTCGTATTGGTGGCGTGGTTCGGAAGGAGTGGAATAGCAGTCGACCTGCACCTCGTCCTCCTTGCAGAGTGCATGTTGTACTTGTGGCGTAGCTCGGAAGGAGAGGGTAGCAGTCGACCTGCACCTCGTCCTCCTTGCGAAGCGCACGTTGTATTTGTACTTACGCGAGCGCAATGCTGCAGCTAAGCCTCCGAGTGGAAGGCTGGCTTACCACTCGACAGGATTTTGTTTATCTTAGGCGAGTACTTGGACTACAGCTAAGCCTCCGAGTGGAAGGCCGGCTTACCACTCGACAGGATTTCGTTTATCTTAGGCGAGTACTTGGACTGCAGCTAAGCCTCCGAGTGGAAGGCTGGCTTACCACTCGACAAGATTTTGTTTATCTTAGGCGAGTACTTGGACTGCAGCTAAGCCTCCGAGTGGAAGGCTGGCTTACCACTCGACAGGATTTTATTTATCTTAGGCGAGTACTTGGACTGCAGCTAAGCCTCCGAGTGGAAGGCTGGCTTACCACTCGACATGATTTTGTTTATCTTAGGCGAGTACTTGGACTGCAGCTAAGCCTCCGAGTGGAAGGCTGGCTTACCACTCGACAGGATTTTATTTATCTTAGACGAGTACTTGGACTGCAGCTAAGCCTCCGAGTGGAAGGCTGGCTTACCACTCGGTAGGATTTTGTTTATCTTAGGCGAAACGGATTTCGCAGCTAAGCCTTCGTGTGGGAGACTGGCTCACCACTCGGTTAGGATTTGTTTTTTTACAGACTTGGGCGAATCGGATTCGCAGCCAAGCCACCCACTGGGGGATTGTTTTGAGTGGGCAAAAGAAATAACGATTACTGGGAAGATTATAAAGCTCTTGTCTTTGATAAATAAACTACTGAAGTACTTTTATTACAACTCATCCGAGTGAATACTTAGGTCTAAAAGGGGCGGAGAAGCTCCGCGTTCCAAGCTCGGGGCTCGTCGATCTGATGCTCGACATTGTAAAGACGGTATGCTCCATTGCGGAGAACCTTGGTGACGATGAAGGGACCTTCCCAAGAAGGAGCAAGCTTGTGTGGTTTCTGCTGATCCACTCGGAGAACTAAATCTCCTTCCTGGAAGGCTCGACTCTTCACGTTTTTGGCGTGGAAGGGACGCAAGTCTTGTTGGTAAATCGTTGATCCGATCGAGCCATCTCCTCTCTTCCTCTAGAAGGTCGTTGCATCCTGCCGCGCTTGTTCTCGCTTTTAGCTTCAGTAGAGCTCGACTGGGAGCATTGTGGAGAAGGTCACTCGGCAAGACTGCTTCAACCAGAGACCAAGAAGAATGGAGTTCTTCCATCGACGGTTGGGCATGGTCCTTAACCCCAAAGCAGCGAGGGAAGTTCGTCGACCCATGCACCAGCCGCATGCTTAAGATCACGATCAAACGGGTTTCAACCCTTTGAGAATCAAACCGCTGGCTCGCTCGCTTGTCCATTCGATTGTGGGTGAGCAATGAAGCATAGTCGACTCGCGTGCCTTGAGATGTGCGTAAAGCTCGAACTCTTCGAGTCGAAGTTTGACCCGTTGTCGTGATGATGCTGCGGAACCCCATATCTGAATATCAATTCCTCGATGAAGTCGACAGCAGATACCGCATCGAGGTTCTTGATGGGTTTAGCTTCGATCCACTTAGTGAACTTGTCGACTGCTACCAGCACATGGGTAAAACCGCTTCTGCATGTTCTCAAAGGACCGACCATATCCAAACCCCACACTGCAAAGGGCCAGACGAGTGGTATAGTCTTCAAAGCTGACACGGGCTTGTGTGACATATTGGAGTAAAATTGGCATCCCTCGCACTTGTCGACTATCTCCTTCGCCATTTCATTCGCTCTTGGCCAATAAAATCCGGCTCGGTATGCTTTGGCCACGATGGTCCGAGAGGACGCATGATGGCCACAGGTCCCCGAGTGGATGTCATCAAGGATTATTCGACCTTCCTCCGGTGTTATGCATTTCTGACCAACTCCAGTCGCGCTTTCTCTGTACAACTGTCCTCTTATCACGGTAAAGGCCTTAGATCGGCGGACGATCTGTCGAGCCTCTTCTTCGTCCTCCGGGAGTTCTTTCCTCAAGATATACGCGATGTATGGTACTGTCCAATCTGGAGTGATTACCAAAACTTCCATGATCAGGTCGACCACTGCTGGGACTACAACCTCAGTCGGATCCGTAACACTCTTAGGTTGCGGAGCTTCATCGGTAAAAGGATCTTCTACGACTGACGGAGTGTGGATATGCTCCAAGAACACATCACTGGGGATGGCTTCTCTCTTGGATCCTATCTTCGCCAGATCGTCAGCTGCTTGATTTTTCAGTCGGGGTATGTGGTGGAGCTCTAACCCTTCGAACTTCTTTTCAAGCTTCCTCACTGCATTGCAGTATCCAGTCATTGCTGGGCTTCTAATGTCCCACTCCTTCATCACCTGATTGACCACCAAATCTGAGTCGCCATAAACCATAAGGCGACGGACGCCGAGTGAAATGGCCATGCGCAACCCATACAAGAGTGCTTCATACTCTGCTTCATTGTTGGAGGAATCAAAGTGGATCTGGAGCACATATCTGAGCTTGTCTCCTCGGGGGGAAACCAAAACAACCCCAGCACCAGAACCATTTAACATCTTAGAGCCATCAAAGAACATGGTCCAATGCTCCGAGTGAACTTGAGTCGGCTGCTGTTGCTCAATCCACTCGGCAAGGAAATCTGCTATAGCCTGGGACTTAATGGCTTTCTTTGCCTCGAATTTGACATCAAGGGGAAGGAGTTTAATTGCCCACTTAGCCACTCGACCAGTTGCATCTCTGTTGTGCAGAATCTCTGACAATGGTGCGTCGCTGACGAGTGTAATGTCATGATCAGAGAAATAATGAGCAACCTTCTTCATGGTCATGTAGATCCCGTATACGAGCTTCTGATAATGTGGATATCTTTGCTTCGATGGGGTCAAAACTTCAGAGAGATAATACACTGGGCGCTGAACTTTGAAGGCTTTCCCTTCTTCTTCCCGCTCGACCGTAAGTACTGTACCGACGACTTGTCCTGTGGCTGCAATATAAAGCAACAGAGGCTCTTTGCTGATTGGAGCAGCAAGCACCGGCTGGGTGGAGAGAAGAGTTTTTAACTCGGCAAACGCTGCATCAGCTTCTGGAGTCCACTCGAACTTGTCTGCCTTCTTCATCAGTCGGTAAAGGGGCAATGCCTTTTCACCGAGGCGAGATATGAATCGAATTAAAGCGGCCAAGCATCCAGTAAGCTTCTAGACGTCGTGCACACGCACAGGGCGTTTCATTCGGAGTATGGTGCCAACTTTTTCTGGGCTAGCATCGATTCCTCGTTCTGAAACGAGAAAACCGAGTAACTTTCTGCCAGGTACTCCAAATGTGCACTTCGATGGATT
Source organism: Aegilops longissima (assembly GCA_021605205.1). Taxonomy (NCBI): domain Eukaryota; kingdom Viridiplantae; phylum Streptophyta; class Magnoliopsida; order Poales; family Poaceae; genus Aegilops; species Aegilops longissima. Next base: position 6,200,779 of record CM038676.1, on the reverse strand, counting down.
GAGCTTGATATCATACCTTCTAAGATTGGCAAATGTTTCAGCTAGGTCAGTCAATAGGTCGGAACCCTTTCGCGACTTGACCACGATATCATCCATGTACGCTTCCACATTCCGACTGATTTGAGTGAGTAAACACTTCTGAATCATTCTCATCAACGTGGCTCCGGCATTCTTGAGGCCGAATGGCATGGTGATATAGCAGAAGCACCCGAATGGAGTGATGAAAGCTGTTTTGATTTCGTCAGGTCCATACAGACGGATCTGATGATACCCGGAATAAGCGTCTAAAAAAGACAATCTCTCGCATCCTGCGGTCGAGTCGACAATTTGGTCGATGCGAGGGAGAGGAAAATGATCTTTCGGGCAGGCCCGATTAATATGTTTGAAATCAATGCACATGCGAAGTGAGTTGTCCTTCTTGGGAACCATGACGACATTGGCGAGCCACTCGGAGTGGTATATCTCTCGGATGAACTCTGCTGCAAGGAGTCAAGCCACCTCCTCGCCAATGGCTTTTTTCTTCTGAACGGCGGACTGTCGAAGATGTTCTTTAACTGGTTTCGCTTTTGAGTCGACTCTAAGGCGATGCTCAGCCAGCCCCCTGGGAACACCCGGCATGTCAGCTGGCTTCCATGCAAAGATGTCCCAGTTCTCACGGAGGAACTGGATGAGCGCTTCTTCCTATTTAGAGTCGAGTGTTGTGGAAATATGGGTCGGAGCTGCATTGGGTTCAGTCGGGTGGATATGAAATGGCTTCGTCTCCCCGGACGACTGAAATGCCGACTCTGTGGCGGGCTTCTTGGCCCGCAGTAAATCACTCGGATCTGCATTCTTCTTGTATTCCTCCAGCTCTACCACTGTTATATGGTCATCCGCAATCTTTGAGCCTTTCTGGAAACACTCTTCTGCCTTCTTCCGGCTGCCAGTGATGGTGATCACGCCTTTGGGGCCAGGCATCTTTAACTTGAGGTACACATAACATGGTCGAGCCATGAAGCGTGCATAGGCTGGCCTTCCCAAAATAGCGTGGTAGGCGCTTCGGAAATCCACGACTTCAAATGTCAGCTTCTCTTTGCGGAAATGCTTCGAGTCACCGAACACTACATCCAGAGCTATTTGGCTGAGTGACTCAGCCTTCTTTCCTGGGATGACTCCGTGAAAACTCATGTTGCTGGAACTGAGCCTGGACATCGGAATGCCCATTCCCTTGAGCGTCTCTGCATACAGTATATTCAATCCACTGCCGCCATCCATCAATACCTTCGTTAGTCGAGTGCCTTCGACGACTGGGTCGACCACCAGCGCTTGCCTCCCAGGGGTGGCAATGTGAGTAGGATGATCAGACTGGTCGAAAGTAATGGGAGTTTGCGACCATCTCAGATAGTTTGGTGTCGCCGGGGCGACCATATTGACCTCACGGTTGATCACTTTCAGTCGACTTTTGCTCTCTACATCGGCAAAAATCATCAGAGTGGAGTTGACATGAGGGTACTCTCCATCACTGTCCTCCTTGTCCTTAGCCTTGTCCGACTCCTTCTCTTTGTCCTTCGGCTGTTTCCCTTGAAACTGCTGGATTAAGAGCCGGCACTGGCGAGTGGTATGCTTTGGGTAGATGAAGTTACCCTCTTCGTCTTTCTTCGTGTGGATATGAGACGGTAGATCCATCACGTCGTTACCTTCCTTATCTTTTACCTTCTTGGGGTTCCAAGATCCTTTGGGCTTCCCTTTGAATTTGCCCTGAGTCACGGCCAGAGCCTCTCCAGGAGCAGCTGGCTCGGCCTTCCGCTTTTGCTTCCGACTGGAGTTTCCTTTATCCGACTGACTCGGCTTGTACTTGCCACTCCAGAGTCGGTCCTCTTCTTCGCCATTGGCGTACTTGGTGGCTATTTCCATCATCCGACTTAGGGTCATATCTCCAGTTCGACCAAACTTCAGGCTCAACTCTCTGTTCTTGACACCATCCTTGAAGGCGCAGACCGCTTGATGGTCTGACACATTCTCTACAGTATGATGCAAAGTGATCCATCTCTGGATGTAATCTCTCAGTGTTTCACTCGACTTTTGTACGCAAACTTGCAGTTCTGTTAATCCGGCCGGTCGCTTGCAAGTTCCCTCAAACGTCTTGACGAACACTCTGGAAAGATCTTCCCAAGTGTAAATGCTGCTAGGAGCTAACTGATTCAACCACGCCCTGGCTGAACCTTCTAGCATGAGTGGCAAATGCTTCATGGACACCTCATCATTACCGCCACCAATCTGAACAGCCACTCGGTAGTCTTAAAGCCAAGTTTCAGGCTTAGACTCTCCGGTGAACTTACTCACTCCAGTCGCCAACCTGAAGTTGGGGGGTATCACTGCGGCTCTGATTGCTCTGCTAAAACATTCTGGACCTGAACCGTGGACTCGGCTGCTTGTGGGCACATCTCTGTCATGACCACCTCTATGAGCTCTGTTCTGGTCGACCAAACCTTGCACGATGATGGATCTCACGTCAAAGCCTGGCTCTCTGGGGTCGACTGGAGCTCTCCGCCCAACACTGAGCTGGCGTCTGTCATCTTGCTGCCGATGGGCGTTTGACCCACTTCTGGGGGAGGAGTGAGCACTCGACGCCTGTCGTCACGATCAAATCGATCATCATAGTGGTCCCGCCGGCCTTCACGTCCCACGCGCCTCGGAGGCGACCTTGGACTGTGAGCCGACTGAACAGTATTCGCAGCGACTGTGACACAGCTGAATTCTGATCTCCTGCCGCCCGGAGCAAATCTCTGATCTGCATCAAGCCTCTCCCAGCCTCTGACTGAGAGGGCTGAATTGACTCCGCTATACGGGCTGCAGCTGCCAAATTCTGAATTGGGGTTTGATGTACCTGAGTCGGTTGCGGAAAGAGCTGACGTCGGTTGGAGTTGGTCACTCGTTGACGCGCACGCTCGTCGAGTGCTCGCTGGAGGTTCTCCAGTCGAGTGCGTTCAGCCAGGTTGGCTAAACGCGCCTCTTCCAAGGCACGAGCCTCAGGAGTTTCTCCTGCAATGGGAGTATGCAGGGCATCCATGTTCCGGCGGCGAAGTTCTTCCCTCTGCTGAGAAGTGAGTGGCTCGGGCTGATACTCTTCGTGGGCTTGAGCGGGGTCGCCTCCGTCGTCCATCCCGTCGTCGCGGGGGAAACCGGGAGGACTACGAGGCCCGTTGACCATCAGGACCTCCGCCGCTGGATCACTACTATCGCACTCGGATGCAGTCTCTACGGAGCCAGTCGACAGGTCGAACAGGCCGTAGAGAGATTCGTCGGGCTCAATTGCCGCGACTTGGGTAGTGGCCGATTGGCGAGCCACTGCGTGCCTCACCCATCGCTGGAGCCTCGACCGACCGGAGCGCTTGCGCTGGCGGGAGACAGGGAGGGAGGACGGCGCAGGAGTCAACCGGTATGGGGTCGACGGCTGCCGCAGCAAGACGCCGCGGACACACGCCCGAAAGTGCGTCGCCCCGCGGACAGGGAGCACATCGATGTCGAGTGGTGCCTCCTGGAGCCAAGCGGAGTCGTCGGCGATGAAAGCGAGCGCACCGAGACGGATCTCGCGGCCCTCGACCAGAGCTCCGCCGGAAACCATGATGATGGCGATCGGACAAATTGCAACTTCTCCAAAAAAGTCGCTAAGACACCTGCCCCACGGTGGGCGCCAACTGTCGTGGTTCTAAGTCTGACAGTAGAATGGGGGGTAGGTATGGAGAGGCAAGATCCTAGCTATGGAGTAGTTGTACACACGAGTGTTTTACGAGTTCAGGCCCTTCTCTGAGGAAGTAATAGCCCTACGTCTCGGAGCCCGGAGGCGGTCGACTGGTTTATGAGTATATGAGTTACAGGGGTGCGAACCCCTCTACCAGTGGAGGGGGGTGGCTTATATAGAGGACGCCAAGACCCCAGCCTACCCACGTAGCAGAGGGTTTAAAGTACATTAAGGCCGGGCGTTACTGGTAACGCCATACATAAAGTGTCATCATGACCATTAATACTACTTAATTACAGACCGTTTGGATACAGAGTAGATCCTGAACTTCTGACGGTCGAGTGTCTTCTAGCCGGTCGAGTGGAGTCTCTCTTGGTCGAGTGGAGCCTCTCTTGGTCGACTGGAAGGTAGCTTCATCTAAGGAAGTCCTTGGGTATATGGTATCCTAGATAGGTCCATGACCCTACCCTAGGTACATAACATCATCAGCGCCGGCAGACATCATCCAGCACCACATATGAGCCTCACCATGCCACAAGAATGGCTGACGAGCCCGCCCTATCCTGTCGGGAACCTCCCCTGCACCACCATCCCGGAGCGAGGTACCTAGCCATAAGGACCGCAACACATCCTCCAAGCCAGGGTTTGGAGGAGAGGCAGGAAGCGCTGCCGCACGTAGCAAGAGGCCGCCACAGCACCAGCACATGCCCTGCACACCACCACCCATAGGTCACTATCAACCCCCGCATTAATTTTAATCTCTCCATGAACAATTTTCTTTTGAGGATCTAGAAGAACAAGTTGACAGAAGGAGACCATATTTATGATCAAGTCCTTGCCTCCTTGAAAGGTACTAATGTTACTATTTAAGCTAGTTTTGCCACTAATACCTACATGTCCTGATGTTAGTGGATTTGGCCACTAATGCATGCTAGAGTGTTTTTGTCATATTTGAAGACCTAAAATTTATTCTTTTTTCTGAAGCAATTTTTACAACTCATGTATATGATTTTTCATAAATTATTTGTCTAACTTTTACTTGATATATGCATAACTATGAATTGCAATGTATCTAATTTGTTGCAATATTGTAGCTATGAAATATATTTTAGCCTTGTCGTGTAGGAACAGCACACAAGTGTGTGAAAGAGGTACACAAAATAAGCTCAGTTTATATATATTGAAGAACAAAGAGGCAAGTCATCAGGCTCTTGGTACATCGTTTCATATCAAGCAAGTACATGTAGAAAATAGCAAAAGGCACACATAAGGAAAAGGAAAATAAATAGTACACGAGATCACCACAAGGAAAACCCTTCTCTGTCTGCTTATTAACTGTTGCAGTGTTGGATACGAAAGTGAGGCATCAATTGGGGCAAGAAGATTCTTCAGCAACTTAACACATGCATTGTGCTAAATTGAGCACGCGTAGACGCCAAGTGCATTGACAGACCCCCCAGCACGTGCATAGAATCCCCCAGTGTTGTTACCATCTGGAACCTGGCTGCTAAAAGGGGTACCGTTTGCTTTTCCAAAAGGCCCATATGTTGTAACGCTGCTGACCAAGGTAAGTGATGTAACTATTGTCTCTCCTCCAACTGTACCAGTTGTTCCAAGAACTTGCTTTATAAACTCGGAAGGAGCAAGAGTGATCTAGAATGGAGAGGGTGTATGGGGTGTGAGCACGTGAGATTTAAGTTATACCACAGAAAACAATGTAGAAATTAAAGTGGGATATAAAAAATAACTCACCGTCGCAGTAAGTGCACCATCACCACCCCATGGTCCGGCAGTTTTCTTCTGACCAGCTTGGTCAGTATAGGAAAACATAACCGAATTAATCACATCGCCACATCTAATTGTCACAGTTTGAAGAGAACGAGGCAGCTCCGTGATGTCAAATGATGTCCCTCCATCCCCACCCCAAGGTCCCATCTTTGTCACTGGGGTCTGGGTATAGGTGATCAAGCAACATAGAATAACATAATTTTTGGTTGTAATTTTTATTACCTTTGTTGTTCTGTGTACTGCCATGATTGAATATGAATATGTTGGAAGTTCTCGAAAAAAGGTATGGCATGCAAGCTGGGCACACACCAGGATGCGGACAGACCTCATAGCCATGTAAGCAAAGACACACTAGACTGAACCCACGCCCGCTCCGCTCTGGGGGACGGGGCACATGCGAAACCCCAGCCGCCGCCACCGCCCCCGTCTCCCCTCTCCATCCCCACCGTCGCCACCGGAGGAAGCCGATGGGTAAACCCCATTCGGTGGACGCGGCGGCGGTCTCTCGTACTCTCCCGTTGAGGGTACCGCCGGCATTGTGCGGGTCCGGCCCTAGATGATGTTGCGCTCGCCGGAGCTCGGACATGGTGTGGCGGCCTAGGACCTTTTGGTGGTGGCATGACTAGGGCGGTTGCGAGGGTAGCACGGCAGACACCTGTAGATCTAGGGAGTGGTGGCCACGGCGACATGTGCAGTGTTGGATAAAGATTCAAAAACTGAGATGCCATCCATGGCGGCGGCGGTCACTCAGAGTACGATTGTGCTCCGATCTGAGTCAGGATAATGCGGCTTCTTGCCATTCCAGTTTATAGATTAGGGACATGGGTGGCCACGGTTGTAGCTCGACAACTGAAAGGATCATTTTCTCAAGTTCGTCATTAGCTGATGGCGAGGCCGACACAGGTCTACCAAAAGTGCCCTTAACGTGGATTCCGGCGGTGCCTGATAGTCACTTCGTCGCCAGACAACTAGCTCATACGAGCATAGCTTTTCACATCAAAACTATGTGTGTGAACACTGGACAGTTGTTGGAAAGCCCAACATTGAGGTTGAAAACATTATGAGATGTGATATTCCATGGACCTCGAGGATTGTGCATATTCGTTGCTGAGTGGTCTGGGACACGATGCATGTGTTTGTCTGACTGTGTTCGGCATTGTGAAGGATTGAAGGAATGAAGGAGGTGGTCAAGCTGTTGCAACATCACAACGTGGTTGCACTTTGGTGGTGCTACTTCAGTATCAGGACAGGAGTTTGATGGTGAAAACCCATGGCGTGTCCTTCGTCGGTTGTGCATGGCATTGGCGGTGTTTCGACATTGTTACCTTGTTGAAGGCATTGCATGATTTTGCTCAGTTCTTCTCTCAGGATGAAAACTCAGGATTTAGTCTTTGACTGAATCCGTCAATGGTGACACTTGTGTGTCCTTATTTTTCTAAAGGCGCTGCTTTTGGAAAACCTACTTGCAACCCGTGTGTTGTCACGATAGTGCTTGATGCCGCTGCTGGTTAATGTGTGCCTTAAATCTTGTTTTTTTTATTTTGTTCTTCCTTTTCATATTTTGGTTGTGTGCATCCTCGTTGCCTCGAGTTGCTTGTGGCATTGAGTTGTTGCAGAGGCTGGGTGTACTTGATATCAGCTTGATATTAATATATTACCCTTTGTCGATAAAATAAACTAGCACTAACTCAACAGCTAACTCAAGATTATGCTAACACTATCATCTAGAAAGATTCCATATTAATTGGAGTACAACCTGTCTTGAATACCGCCAAATATACTATCAATGATCAAAGATAGGGGCAAGGTCTGTCATAAAAGAATGGCATGAGTAGTTCGATTCGCAAGCACAAGACTAGAGGCTTAGTCATTTTATTCCATTTGTTTGACTTGCCTTGCAAGAAGCTTACAGTTTTCAACTTTTGTTATGTTGTATCTTATTGTCTATCTAGAACATAAACGTATTCACATGACGGAGCCACTTGCTATAATTTTCACCCTATGGAGCATGGAATACTGAAATTCCTGTACGCTTGGTAACAACACAGTTATATCCACTATGGCCAAGGACTAGCTATCTTCAGTTTATGTACATTCATGAATTCATTATAATTCATAAAAAGATCGAGAAGGTTAAATCTCATATGCTCCAATCGAGAAGATTCCTCTCGTTCAGTCAAAAAGATGAAGTGAAGTTGCTAGACTGAATATACTACTTGATACCGGCAACGATTTAACGAAGAAGAAAATGGTTTTCATTTCTTTGTGTAGTACAACTTTATAGATTTGGGCAGTTAGATTTATCTATAAATTTCTGTATACGTTGGTAGTGAAAATTTGGATATTAATTTATTACGAACTATGTGACAATGCAATGCAATGATAAAATGACTGTGTTTGAGATAGATCTTAATATGCGATCAATTGCTCATGAATTTTGATTGCGTAGCTGAGTGTAAAACACAAATTAATTTCAACCCAAGAAATAATAATATCTGCTCTTAAGAGCTGGAACCGGCTGAAAAGCTAAAATTTTTGCAGTTGGATTTGTGCATGAAACCAGTGGGCATAGTTTGCTATTTCTGCTGGTTTTATGCCAGACAGTCCACTAAGGTGTGGGGATTTCTCATGTGGTTTCACAAATGTCTCCAAAAAAAATGAGCATTATCTCGAGTTTACTGAGTCAAAAGGGAAAACCGTCTGTATCAGAACCGTCTCTAAAACTCTCATATGAATACGTATTGGTCGTAAGATAAATGCCATAGGTGTTTTCCCTTCTTAGTTTCCCTCTGTACATGGCAGGCTTAGCTTGAAATAATAATCTTAGCACACAGTGCTCACCACCCAACCTAATTTACGTGGGGTGGAGCATGCATATACGCCATTTGGCATGTGCAGCGGCGTCACCTATTATACTATCAAAAAGACATTAACCATCTGTTCAATGCTAGAAGGGGTGATCATCTAACACAATATATATGGTATTTTAGACCTATTCCATTGTTGACAAAGTACACTGTATCTACAAGTCATTCCAACCCCATGCATACATGTGAAGAGCGACAAGCATATGCTCTAGCTTATCCAGTTAAGCCAAACCTATTTTTATGAAGAAACCATATCATTTTGAAACATTTAACATCAACTGGAGTACAACCTACCTTGAATACTGCCAAATGTAATGTCAATAATAAAAGATGGAGACATGTTTGTCTTAAAAGAATGGTAGGATGCCAAGACAAGAGGCTTAGTTATTTTAATACTTTTGTTTGACATGCTCTCCAAGATGCATAGTGTTGCACTTTTGTCCTGTTATACCTGCTTGATTATCTAGAGCATATACTCCCATGAAGGATCCACTTGCTATAATTCTCATTGAAGTTCCTTCATGTGAGGTCAGTTGCTAATATTTCTTGTACTAATAATGTTCACATGAATACACAAAGAACATGGAATGGGTAGAATACACTACGTACCACATACCTACAAAATGGTGGGTCATTATGTTCTCTCTAAAAATGATTCGGATATATATAATGGACAGGAATGGACAGCATAGCGCCTTTTTTTTGTATGGCGGTCATAAGTGTGTCTTCAAGGCATGTGTTGTATTTATTTTTTCAGAAATAATTTGCTACCCATGGTGGTAGCTACGCACGGCCCCAATTTTTATCTCTAATTATTTTTGTAAATTATTTTGGACTATGAAAGATTACTCTATAAAGAAAATATTGTGACTTTGAACCAGACAGACAAGCAAGCAGACAATTATGCCAAAAAGACAAGCAAAAAGATTGAGAGAAGTGATAAAAGGTCATTTCTACACAATGAGAAGGCACTTATGTCAAAAAGGAAATAAAAGGACAAAGAGAAGTGAGAAAAGGTACATGGGTTCCTTATATATCCTTTCAGAAAGGCTGATTGGAAAAGCGTTTCAACATGCGGTTTTATCCTTGGTGGGACCTTCGAGTCTCTTTAGGGTAGTACCGCATATTGGGCGTGACAGTACAAAACTGCATCATAATTAAAGATTCCTTATATATCCTTTCAGAAAGGCTGATTGGGAAATAACATTAAGTGAAAGGTGTGGCCATATGCTAGTATTAGTGATCACACATACACAGCAATTCGAATTCACATATCAGCGGGGAAACAGGGGAACAGTGCTATGATTGTGTCCATCTCTGCACAGTACATGGGTCAATGAAGTATATGTTTGTCTTGACGAACAGATAGACCAATGTAAACACAGAGAAAAATCGATCAGGAAGAATCTATTGTTACAAAATACTGACAAAATCATTGGTCGTTAGGTTCTCTCCTAAAAATGGTTAGATTTATTGTACACCAATAATGGACACCATGATGCTCTTTGTATTCGGTTGCCTTAATTTTATCTTCAAGGCATGTGTTGTATCTATTTTTTTACAGACAATACAATGGAGAAGGGTTTGCAAGTTGCTGCGAGTAATCTCTATAGCTATATGATATCCAAAATAGCACTTCATGGTCTGGTAATGTGTCTCTTTCAAAGGCTGATGGGCCTGGTCATATTTGAAGACAAATAAAATCTTGGTCTTATTCCTATATATAGTTTGTCTTCATGGCATGGAGGTATTTTTAGAAGGAGGGTAACTCCGGCATCTACATCAAGTGATGCACACAGGCATCTATCTTGCATTATTCGACAAGGCATTACAAAATAAATACATAAATTAACCCAAAGCCACCTTCCTAGATAAAATTACCACCCTACCAAGGTTGATGGTGTGACCTGAGCTGGCGCCACACACACACCAAGAAATCCTGTGGCCTCACCAAGCCGCCTGCCGTCTAGCCGGTATCACCAACCGGTCTCTAGTAGACCCTCAGTTTGCACCACAGGAGTACACTATAGAATCTGAATCCGCCGTCTTGTGCAGTCCCATCATCAGGAGTAATGAAGTTGATGCCACCACGACGCCCGACAGTGCCAGCCAGCTAAGCACACCCATTAAATGGTACCCAGCACAGAGACCCTGCTTCATCTTGCCACCAAGATTCGTCACCACACAAGAAGCATGCGGAGACCTGCGCCTAGCCACCGTCTAAGCCAATCACTTGTCCCTCCAACCGATGTAGTACCCCAAAGATGATGCCCCCGTGAGGGTCATGATGCAGGAACCTCGCCATCATCCGATCCGTAAAGTCTGAATCTACGATTTCCCTCAGGGCATGCATCAAACGCGAATCACCCCACAATGCCTCCAATGATGTAACGATGCCCATGGGCGCCGTTGTTGATGGCTAAGGTAAAGGCCGAACCAAGATTTCGCTGGCGAAATCACGCCAATCCCCGTCTGGACCGTCAGATCCACCTCCACCATCATCCATGTGTGACGTCCCTGCCATCGGGAAACCTCACGATCGAAGCCGTTGGGGTGTCACAGTCGGGTGAGCCATCGATGGTGGAGGAGCCCTCCCACTGAGTTATCGATGCCGGACGAGCCACATGCCTAGGACACCCATGCGGATCTCTACCACATGCATCCCGGAGCAACGGCGGTGGAGGACCCCGCCACCATATCTGGACAAAAGGAACTGAAGACCAGAAGGACCACCCTGTCGCCCCCGTCCATGGCAGCAGCGCGGCAGCGTCGGGAGGCGACGAGAGGGTGGAGAGGAGAGGGTGCCTGATGATCTGAATAGATGACCCACTTGCTAACATTTTCATTTTAAAGTACTTCGTGCCTTGTGCTTACTACCTTTTTTGCCACAAACTTTTCACAACAGGAAGTAGAAAATATTAGACTATGTAATTCCTAGGACATGGTCTATTGGCCCCATGTGCTCAAACAACATAATATCATATCATGTGCTCCTGATAGAGAGCCAGTTCTATCCATTGTTGAGGAAATCGTTAACTGATAGCTGCTCGGTTGGCTAGCGAGTAGGGGATTAATCGGCTAATCGGCAAGTTAATCGGCCATTTAATCAATTAATCGGACGATTTTTCGGTTAATTGGCTACTTAGTGACCCTACGAGTAGGAATTAATCGGCAAGTTAACTGGTTAATCGAATGAATTCTTGAACAGGGGTTCTATCTATACCCAGCTAGCGTATAATATATTATCCATGAGACCCGAACTACTAGAGGTGTGATCATCTAGTAAAAAATATATGGTAGCTCGGACCTATTAAAATGTTGAAATAATACAGTGTGTCCAGGAGTTGTTCCAGCTCTATGCATACATGCGAAGGCCAGCAAGTATATGCTCTAGCTTATCCCATTATGCTAAACCTATATGTTCTTACGACAGAACCATGTCGCTTAGAAAATTTCTATATCAATTGGAGTACTACTTTCTCTGAACACTGTCAACAATAATAAAAGATGCGGATATTGAATCCCATAAAAAATGGTTGGAGTAGGAGCAGTTTGTTTTTAAATTATATGTGAAGACCAGAGGCTTAGTCAATTTATTCCTTTTGTTTGACGCGACTTGCAAGAAGTGTAAAGCTTTATACTTCTGCTTTGTTATTTTTGGTTGGTTTTATCTAGCATATTCACATGAAGGGGCCACTTGTCTCTTCATGTGGGTTGCATTGCTACCATTTCATATACTAATGTTCATAGTATGAAGAGCATATACTAAAATTCTATATTGCTTGGCAACAACGAAGTTATCCTCATGCAAAGGTCAATCCTTGGCCAGGGTGGAGCCTATAGATCGGGATTCACACTTAGGGCTGGTGATTCACGATGGCGGATAACTTGCACCGGTCGTGCATGTTATCATTAGTGCCAATGTCTAGCGAATGTAGCGGTGGGTGTAGCACCAAAACTAAAAGCTAGAATGGATAAGGGTTTTGTGCGTATGATGCCAAGCAGAAGGTCCTCATAACTTCTTCCCTCAATGGGTTGTTCTGTAGCATTCACCCAAATAACATCATTCTGTAGCATTCACCCAAATAACATCCCACAATGCATCACACAACACAGAATAAAACAAGTATCAATAACAATAATTGGAATTTTACTTACATACTAGTAGGGGTGTCCGTGCACTGCTATGGAAATACAGAAAGGTGTTAAAAGACATTGATCAGATTTTTTTGTCAAAATGAAATGCCTAGTTTAAAATTATCCAAGCCCTTCACGCAAGAATTCTCTAGACGTTCATGCATGCATATATCGTTAAGTCCCCCCATAAACAGAAAACAAAATTAAGCCCTTCATAAAGAATATGCATGAGAGCTTTGCATGATGCTGTTATCCGTGTTATTGTCGGGGATACTCTTGGACGGCTCATGCAAACATACCATGTCGGAAGCAAGGTCAAGAACTATGCCCGCACCTCCCTCTGTGGGCATGACCGTTGAAATCGGGATTGCATGAGATCCTGATTTTTTTTAAATAGATTAATCTCCTCCACCCCCTCTGCGCACCTCAAATCCTCCCCCGAATAGATAACCACGTGTCAAAAAAATTTATTACCCTGACACTGTGAAACTTATGTTCAGATTTTAGAATGCTGATTTGTTGTTCCCCAGCATTCGTACAAAATTGCATCTCAATTAAAGATTCATATCATATCCTTTCAAAAAGGCTGATTGGGAAATAACATTAAGTGAAAGCTGCGTCATATGCTAGTATTGGTGAACACACATACACAGCCATTCGACTTCACATATCAGCAAGGAAACATGGAGGTTGGACACAGTGCTATGAGCATATGACTGTGTCCATCTATGCAGAGTACATGGGTCAATGAAGTATATATTTGTCTTGACGAACATACAGACCAATGTAAACACAGAGGAAAGTTGATCCGGCAGAATATACTGTTTACCAAATACTGACAAAATCACAGGTCGTTAGGTCCTCTCTTAAAAATAGTTGGATATTATTGAACATGTATATACATATGTAGGTCCGGGTTTTGTATGTTGCACCAATAGTGTCTCTCTCCCCTCTGTATCTACTTGTATCTTGGGAGACAAGACACCGGTCGCACCCCTCGTACCTATATATGTGCCTAGTGCACGATCAGTGAGAATATCAATGCACACAATGGCTCTCTCCCAAACTTACATGGTATCAGGTACCGTATCGATCCTTTCCTAATCGCTTCCGCCAAATCCTAACCGCCGCCGCCCGGGCCGCTGCCGCCGCCATCTGCTGCCGTTTGCCGCTGTCCTGTGCCGCTGCCACCACCACCTCCTCACGCTGCTGCCCTCCCGTCCTGCAGCAGCGCCACCCACCAGCAGCCGCGCCGCCCCTCTTGCCGCGCCGCCGCAACCCCTCCCCAACTATAGCCGCCGCCCCTCCTCCTCTCCACACGTGCCACCACCATGTCCTCCAACGCCTCCACCTACTCCAACCCCTTCGTAGGACCAGACCCCGCCGACATCCGCGACATCAACATCCTTGAACGCGTTCCCGTGATCCTCGATGCCACCGACTCCACATACTTCACGTGGAAGACTTATTTCTCGCTCCTCTTCTGCGAGAACAATCACGTGGATCATGTTGACGGCACTGTCGACTCTCGCGTAATGGTGGGCGGCTCCGAGTGGACCGCGATCGACGGTGCGCTCATCCGGTGGTTCTTCACCACCATCTCCAAGGACCTGTTTCACACGGTTGTGAGCGATGATGATGACGCCCACGCCATGTGGGTCAAACTCAACGGCCTCTTAACCCAGAACAAGTTTCAGCGTCGCATTTTTCTGCAGCAGGATTATTTTTTACTATCATCAGGATGAACAGTCCATCGATGACTATTGCCGCCGCCTAAAGACGTTGGCGGATGAACTCCGTGACACCGGCGCCAAGGTTGATGACGACCTCCTCCTCAGCATGCTCACCGCCAGCCTCAACGAGGACTTCGGCAACGCCGCCACCAACCTCACCTTGATGCCGGAGCCCTCCTTCCCCAAGTTTGTGGCGTACTTGCGGTTCGAGGAGCGCCGGATGAAGTGGGTGAAGAAGCGCTTGCAACACCACGCCCTCACCGCCGGCACCTCTCGCGGTGCCCCCGCCCAGCCCGCCCCCTTTTGTAGCAGCCGCTGCCCCGCCCCCCCCCCGAGGTTCTAGCCCCACCCGCCCGTGCCTCCCATGCGTCCCGCTGCTTCCCAGCACCAGCTGCAGGGCGGCGGGCGGCGCGGCAACCGCTGCGGGGGCGGGCGCAAGAAGCAACAGCAGGAGAGGGGGGGGCTCGTCAGCAGCAGCCCACCCCGCCGTGGACCTACGGCACCAAACCGTTAATGGGTGTTGTCCATGCGTACTCGATGCCGGTTCCCCAGATTCCTGCCGCGGGCATCCTTGGGCCCCGTCCGGAGAGCCACCAGGCGTACCTTACCCGGCCCTCCTTTTATCGCCGGCCACGGGCGGGTATGACGCCGCTCCCGCGCCCCCTTATGGCGGGTCCTACCCTCCCCATGTGCCGCCGCTGTGGGCTCCCGCCCTCCTCGCCGCCCTGTCCTCGGCTCGGTCACCTAGCAACTATGGTGGCGGAGGTGACTGGTACATGGCCTCGGGTGCCACTGCTCATATGACATCTCATCCCGGTAACCTCACGTCTTCCAACCCCGTTCATACTCCCACTCGCATCACCGTTGGTAACGGTTCCTATGTACCCATTAAACATGTCGGTCATATGTCGTTTCCTTCCACTTCTACTCCTATTAACATGTCTATTGTTCTTGTCTCTCCTGACTTAGTCACAAACCTTGTCTCTATTCGTCGCCTTACTCGTGAGAATCCTATTACTGTTGAATTTGACGATGTTAGTTTTTCTGTGAAGGACGCCCGTACACGGATGGTATTCCACCGATGTGATAGACCCGACAAGCTCTACCCGGTGCATCCCTCCGCCTCCACCACCACTCGTCCAGCCGCCCTAGCCGCTAGCGTCGACCTTTGGCATGCCCGTCTCGGTTATCACAACTCCACAGTTTTGCATCAGATTCTTCAGAGTTTTTCATTCTCATGTAATAAGGTTGACAACCACACTTGTGAGGCATGCCGTCTCGGCAAGCACGTTCGTCTTCCCTTTAGCGAGTGTACAAACATTTCCACTTTTCCGTTTTAGTTATTGCATAGTGATGTTTGGACGTCCCTGGTTGCAAGCAACACACGCTATCTATACTATTTGGTTATATTGGATGATTTTTCTCATTATGTGCTGACATTTACTCTCCATCGCAAGTCTGACGCCCTTGCCACACTCACTACCTTTTATTCCTACGTCACCACACAGTTTGGTTGTCCTATCCTTGCCCTACAAACTGACAACGGAAAAAGAGTTTGACAACGTCATTGTCCGTAACCTCCTCGCTTCTCAAGGCACCATCTTTCGCCTCACTTGTCCTTACACATCTCAGCAAATTGGCTGCGTCGAGCGCGTCATTCGCACTCTTAATGACTACGTCCGCACATTGCTCTTCCACTCCAACATGACGCCTCGGTTCTGGCCGGATGCTCTGGCCACCGCCAACCTCCTCATTAACATCCGCCCCAGTTGCCCGCACTGGAACTATGCTCCTCACCAGCTCCTCTTTGGTGCAGTCCCATCTTATGATGGCCTTTGCATCTTTGGGTGTCTTTGTTATCCTAGCACCGCGTCCACCACTCCTCACAAACTCGCTCCCTCGTTGGTTCCTTGCATCTTTCTCGGTTACCCTCCCAACACCAAAGGTTACCGGTGCTATGATCTAGTGTCCCACCACATTTATACATTGCGACACATGTACTTTGATGAGCTGGTGTTCCATTTTCAGCAGGTACCGTCCCTCTCGGCGCAGCCTTCGATGCCTCCTGCGGTGCAGCTCGCCCCTGTCACCACCTACGGCGGGCTGCCCACTTCGCCGAGCCATGCCGCGTCCCCGCCCGCACGCCCCGCGCCCTCGAGTCCGGCCGCCCCCTCCAGCGGCGCTTGAGTGAGCCGCCTCGGGCGCCCGCCGTCGCGGCCTTCGGCGCCCCCTCGGGTGCCCCCTTGAGCGCCCCCGCTGCCGCGGCCTCCGGCGCCCCCTCGGGTGTCCCCGCCGTGGACCTATCTGCGTCATCGGGGACCGGCTCGACCACCTCATCGCCAGTATCCCCTACAGCTCCGTCGGCAGTGGCTGCACCCCTCACCAGTGTGGTCTCTTGGGCTCGGACTGGGATGTTCATCATAGCACGCACTACACCTCCGACGAGTACGCGTGTGCCGCGTCTACCTCGGCCCCGTCTCCGCTGCCCACCTCTGCTCGCGCAGTCCTTCGGGATTCGAACTGGCTTGCTGCGATGCGTGAGGAGTTCGACGCCCTACAGCACAACTGTACGTGGCAGATTGTCAAGCGGCCTTTCTGTGCCAATGTTATCACCGGAAAGTGGGTTTTCCGCAACAAGACTCGCCCCGACGGTTTCCTCGAGCGATATAAGCCGCGTTGGGTGGTGCGCGGTTTTTGACAGCGCGCCGGCGTGGACTTCACCGACATGATTCGCGTCGTTCTCCAGCTGGCTATCTCTCGCGCCTGGCCAGTTCTCCAGCGGCGCCTCGAGTGAGGCCGCCCTCGGCGCCCGCCGTCGCTGCCTTGGCGCGCCTTGGTGCCCCTTGAGCGCCCCCGCTGCCGCGGCCTCCGGCGCCCCCTCGGGTGTCCCCGCCGCGGACCTATCTGCGTCATCGGGGAACGGCTCGACCACCTCATCGCCAGTATCCCCTACAGCTCCGTCGGCAGTGGCTGCACCCCTCACCAGTGTGGTCTCTTGGGCTCGGACTGGGATGTTCGTCATAGCACGCACTACACCTCCGGCGAGTACGCTGCGTGTGCGCGTCTACCTCGGCCCGTCTCCGCTGCCCACCTTCGCTCGCGCGAGTCGCCGGGATTCGAACTGGCTTGCTGCGATGCGTGAGGAGTTCGACGCCCTACAGCACAACTGTACGTGGCAGATTGTCAAGCGGCCTTTCTGTGCCAATGTTATCACCGGAAAGTGGGTTTTCCGCAACAAGACTCGCCCCGACGGTTTCCTCGAGCGATATAAGCCGCGTTGGGTGGTGCGCGGTTTTTGACAGCGCGCCGGCGTGGACTTCACCGACATGATTCGCGTCGTTCTCCAGCTGGCTATCTCTCGCGCCTGGCCAGTTCACCAGCTCGACGTGTCCAATGCCTTCTTACATGGTCTCCTCGACGAGCAGGTGTTCTGTCAGCAGCCCAGTGCTTTCATCGACGCCGACTATCTGGACCACGTGGGCTTTCTATCCTGTTCTCTTTACGGGTTGAAGCAGGCACCTCGAGCCTGGTACCAGCGGATCGCGGCCTTCCTTTAATAGCAGAGGTTCCAGTCCACATGGTCCGATGCCTCCCTGTTCGTTAATCACCGGGGCACCACTACCGCGTACCTTCTCCTGTACATCGACGACATCATCCTCACAGCGTCCTCGCCAGCGCCACTTTAGCAGATCACCGCTCGCCTTGGCACCGAGTTCGCCCTCAAGGACTTTTGGGCTCTCCACTGCTTACTCGGCATCGAGGTCGTTCGCCGTGCCACTGGCTTCTTTTTGCATCAGCAGAAGTATGCCTACGAGCTTCGGGAGTGAGCTGGCATGCTTAATTGCAAGCCTGCTTCCACGCCAGTCGATACGAAGGCTAGGTGTCCGCCGTCAAGGGCAATCCGTCGTCCGACGCTCCCTTCTACCACTCCATCGTCGATGCTCTTCAGTACCTCAAGCTGACGCAGCCGGATATCCAGTATGTTGTTCAGCAAGTGTGCCTTCACATGCATGCCCCTCGTGACACTAATTGGGATCTTCTGAAACGTATCCTCCGGTACATATGTGGCACCACGGCCATGGGTCTCACCCTGACGGCATCCCCCGACACCGGCCTCGTCGCCTATTTCGAGGCCGACTGGGCTGGGTGACCCGACACTTGGCACTCCACTTCCGGCTACTGTGTCTACCTCGGGCCCTCTCTGATTTTGTGGTCGTCTAAACGACAATTGACGGTCTCACGATCGAGCGCTGAGGCCGAGTACAGGGCTGTGGCTAATGTCATCGTGGAGTGCTCCTGGCTATGCCAGTTACTTCAGGAGTTGTTATGTGAGGTTCCCAAGGCCACGATTGTGTACTATGACAATGTCTTCGAGGTCTACCTCTCTGCCAACCCTGTTCATCATCGCCGGACGAAGCATATTGAGCTCGACATCCACTTCGTTCGGGAGCACGTCGCACTTGGTCATGTTCGAGTTTTGCATGTGCCCACCGATCAGCAGTTCACCGATGTCGTGACGAAGGGACTACCTACCTCGACTTTCGAGGTCTTTCAGACCAGTCTTTGCATCGCTGGTGTTGAACATGTATATACGTATGTAAGCCCAGGTTTTGTAGGCTGCACCTGTAGTGTCTCTATCCCCTCTGTATCTACTTGTATCTTGGGAGACAAGACACCAGTCACACCCCTTGTAACTATATATGTGCCTAGTGCACGATCAATGAGAATATCAATGCACACAATCCCTCTCTCCCAAACTTACAGATATATTGTACACCAATAATGGACACCGTTGTGCTTTTTGTATTTGGTTGCCTGAATTTTATCTTCAAAGCATGTGTTGTATCTATTTTTTACAGACAATACAATGGAGAAGGGTTTGCAAGTTGTTGAGGGTAATCTGTGTAGTTATATGACATCCAAAATAGCACTTCATCACTAGTAGAAAAAGAGTCAAACGTGAAGCACATTAGTGCCGGTTTGCATTAGAGCCGTCACTAATGTGTATATTAGTGCCGGTTCGTGGCGGCAATCAATAGTACCGGTTCGTGGCGAACCTGTAGTACCGGTTCGTACCACGAACCGGTACTAAAGAGGCTGTGTCAGCCTGCGGTCAGGCTATGGCCCCACCATCACCATTTAGTGCCGGTTCGAACCACGAACCGGTACTAATGACGTTGTGGCAGGCTGCTTTTAGTCCCTCCTCGCTCCCCTAACAAGCCTTTTACCACCTTAAATATGCTACTTCTCAAACTATCACAAGCAGTTGGTCTTCATTGAACTCTATGTGTAGGATCTGTGGCTGCAATAGGAGTCTTCGCCGGTTCTTAAATCGGTGGTAGATTCCTATTGACGATGTAGATTCTATACAAAAAGATCATTGATGATCAATGTATTTTTTATATGTACTAGATTCCTATTGACGATGTAGATTCTATACAAAAAGATCATTGATGCTTAATGTATTTTTTATATGTACTTCTCTGTAGCAGTAGCGCGTTTTGGCTGAAAGGCGGTACTGACCAATGTATTTTTTCTCCGTTCAGATGCACAATTTAAATATGTCAATTTGGACATGTTATTTTTAAAACTATCACAAGCAGGAAGAGGAAGAGGAAGAAGAAGAAGAAGAGGAAGAGGAAGAAGAAGAAGAGGAAGAAGTAGAAGAAGAAGAAGAGGAAGAAGAAGAAGAAGAAGAAGAAGAAGAAGAAGAAGAAGAAGAAGAAGAAGAAGAAGAAGAAGAAGAAGAAGAAGAAGAAGAAGCGTTCAATATGCACCATTCAAAGCGACGCCATCAACTTTCAACCATTTCTGCCTTCATTTGCTATTTTTCATGCATTCAATGATTTGTTTTGAGAACTAAATGACCTGGAAATTGAAAAGCACTACAAACTGAACAATCTCTTTCAAAGTAGTCAGGTTTCTGACGAAATTAAACTCATCTGTTACAAAGGCATTTTATTTTTTTTAAACTTATTACAACACCAGAATTTCTTTTTTTAAAACTTTTTTAAATCTTATTACAACACCATAATCAAGTTTTGCAGAAAAGAAAAAATAGCAGAAAAGAAAAAAAATATAAAAAAACTACTCAGAAAAATTATATTTGCTATTTTTCAATCGTTCACAAAATGACCGTGAAATTGAAAGTCACTACAAAATGAACTCTGAAAATGTTGAATTTTGGCAAACTAGATGAAAAACTACTCACAAATAAATATAACAGAAAAGAAAAAACTGTACAAAAAACTACGAAGAAATAAATAGAAGAAACAGAAAAGAAAAAAATATAAAAAAATTGGGGCGCTGCCCTCTGGGCCTGCTACGCCATAGGCGTGCAATTACAGGCCCTAAAGGCCCAGCAGACTCACAGGGCAGCGCGCAGAAATTAGGCCCACAAGTCTGCTATATAGAGGAGTTCAAAGAGGCAGCCGCGACTGGGCTTATAAACCAGTGCGGCTGCCCTTCGCCCGGCGAGGTGGGACTAAACTTTGCGAACTGCGGGGTGGCAGCGCGAGGCCTTTAGTACCGGTTGGTGGCTCCAACCGGTACTAAAGATCACCCTTTAGTACCGGTTGGAGCCAACAACCGGTACTAAAGGCCTGCTCTTCCCGCCTCTTGGCCTGGCCAAAGTTGGCCTTTAGTACCGGTTGGTGGGTCCAACCGGTACTAATGGCCCATCCTATATATATAACACTTACGAAAAATTCAGTTACATCTCCCCACTTCGTCTCCAACCTCTCGCGACATCGCCGCGCGCCGCTCGATCCCGTCGTCGCCGCCCGTCGCCCGTCGTCCGTCGTCGTCGTCGCTGTCCCCGCCGCCGCCCGTCATAAATCGTCGTCTCGCGCCGCCGCTCAAAACGCCGCCGCCGTCCGTCGTCGTCGCCGCGCGGTCCCGTCGTCTCTCGCACCAGCAGCGCGGCGCCCGCCCGTCGCCGCCACCCCTCAAGATCAGATGGCGGCCCCTTCGTCACGTCTGGGCGGCGGGCGTGTGCACACACACACACACACACACACACACATATATACACACATACACACTACACACACACACACACACACACATTTTTTTACTTATTTTCTGTTTTCTATTTTCTGTTTTTAGAAAATTTAATTAGATATTAATTAGCTAGGTATGTGAGATTTGAACTAGTTGAATAATTAATATAACTAGTTTATTTTAGTAAGAAAATTGTCGAACTAGTTTATTTATTTAGGTATATGAGATTTGAACTAGTTGAATAATTAATATAACTAGTTTATTTTAGTTTGTTAATGAGTTTTTTGTTTATTTAATTTTTATATATTTTGAGTTTACATAAATTATTCTATTTTGAGTAAGTACTACATTATTCTATTTATAGTAAGTGCTTAGTAGTTGAACTAGTTGAAGTAAGTACTACATTATTCTAGTTGAACTAGTTGAAGTAAGTACTACATTAGTAGTTGAACTAGTTGAAGTAAGTACTACATTATTCTATTTTGAGTTTACATAAATTATTCTATTTTGAGTAAGTACTACATTATTCTATTTATAGTAAGTGCTTAGTAGTTGAACTAGTTGAAGTAGTTTATTTTTAGCAAGAAAATTAATAGAACTAGTTTCTTTTTTAGTCAAATTGGAGAGCACTATATGCAAGGCATATGCATATGATTAGTTGAATAATAATGATCTAATTTAGTCTTTGAATTATGAACGTATAGGAAATGTCATCATCGGACGACGAAAGTCTCCCGTGGTGCGACTGGTGCCACGACGATCGAGGTGAGTGCGACAGGTCTCACCTGGACGATGGTCGGCGCTTCAGCATTAAGCTCGAGGAAACTTTCGAAGTTGAAACGGTAATTTTCATCTTTTACAATTCGAGTATAGTTTTTTTTTCATAATTAAGCATGACTTCAACTATTTCAACGTGTAATTTTCATCTTTTACAATTCGAGTATAGTTGATCCCATGCCATGCAAGACGCTATGCCTTGGAGAGGATGAATTTTGAAGACCATGAAAATTTTGAAACGAAGAAAATTCACCTAAGGACCCATCATGATGTGGATTTTGAAGTAAAGTTGTATAATGCTGAGAGCGTAACCCATTTTGGTTACAAAATTGGGAAGCATTTTGCAAATTGTATGGTTTTGATGAGGGTATGCTTGTCACCATGGATCTTGGTGATCCTGAAATCGAGCAAGACAATATGGACATCTGGGTCCTTGTTGATACTCCTCCAGTTCTACCGCTATGTGAGGTTCTCAAACATAGTTAATTATTAATAGAACTTATATTGTTCATTTCAAAATAGTTGACAGCTTATTTCCATTGACAGCTTATTTTGAAGTATCAAAGAATGTGCAGAATATGGTAGATAGAACTTACTACACCGATGGCTCTGAGTTAACTTACAAGGAGAAAAC
The DNA here is from genome assembly GCA_021605205.1 of Aegilops longissima. Classification (NCBI taxonomy): domain Eukaryota; kingdom Viridiplantae; phylum Streptophyta; class Magnoliopsida; order Poales; family Poaceae; genus Aegilops; species Aegilops longissima. Next base: position 6,178,120 of record CM038676.1, on the reverse strand, counting down.
TCATCTGGTTGGATTTTGTAATGATATTGAGAATTACAATATCTACAATCGAACTCCTCAACATTATGGTCAATACGTGCCACTAGTGCACGTGTTGAACTCTGATAACTACCATGGAGATACCCTGGTAAGTTTTTTTACTATTACGACATCCGTGCATCTTTTGCGCACTTCTAAAACTAGTACATCATTGCTAATTACGAAGTTATTACTATGTTTTTCAACAGCTTATCCCAGAGAATTGTGTGCCTCATTTGATGTATCAGAATGGCGGCAGCGTTCGTGTTTTGAACATATATCCAGGTCATCCTCTGAATCTCAACTGTCCATACCGGATTTCTAAAAGAAGTGAAGACATGACAATCAAAGGATGGAAAAATGTATGGACAGTCGTAAGGAGCTTCTTGGAAGCAAAAGGAAGCGAGGCGCAAGAATTGGAGACAGGATGATCTCCATTCTTCATAATGTAGAGTCAGGGTCTATATTGTTTTATGCTATTTTACCTTAAGTGTGTTTAGGTCCGATCCTACGATCTCGATGATCATGTGCTAAGAACAATTATGTAGGGTTGGGTTCGATGACTATGAGGATAATGATCGTATGACTTATTATTAATAACGAGTAGAAGTTGTATGATGATGCTTGATTAATTAGCTAGTAGGACTTGTTATTATATATGATGATGTATGATGCGAGTATGCATGAGTTATTATATATATATCTGCGGGTGAAACGAAAAAGAATTAAAATGGAAAACACAAAATTAAATGAAAAAGAAATCATAAAACCAAAAACCCCCCAAACATTTTAGTACCGGTTGGTGTTACCAACCGGTACTAAAGGGCTCCCGGCCCCTGGAGCTGGCTCGTGCCACGTGGTGGCCCTTTAGCACCGGTTCGTGCTGAACCGGTACTAAAGGGGGGGGGGGCCCTTTAGTGCCCACACTTTAGTGCCGGTTCCTAAACCGGCACTAAAGGGCCTTACGAACCAGTGCTATTGCCCGGTTCTGCACTAGTGCATGGTTTGGTAATGTGTCTCTTTCCAAGACTGATGGGCCTGGTCATATTTGAAGAAGACAAAGACAAATGAAATCTTGGTCTTATTCCTATATATAGTTCGTCTTTAAGTGGTGGCTCCTGTGTGGCGTTGGCATCCTCGTCACACTGGAATAGGTGCACGGCTTAGCGGGTGCAGCCGGCTTCGACCATCGGTGCGAGGGTGTTTGCCAAGTCTTCTCCGAGCGAAAGCTTGACCAGCAAGAGCCGGCCGGCGTTGTTCTCCTTCTTGAGGGTGTCGTTGTGGAGTTTCTTCGACCCGCTCCATCCTCGGATCTGGTTCTTTGGGCGAAAGCCTAGACCCATTCGGGTCGGGCAACGACGTCGTCCCTATGGGAGTTGCTTTGAAGACCGACGATCATTCTCCAAGCTCCTATTGGGCTGGACATGCACGGTGTCACGGTCGGCAGGTTCCCAACTAGTGATACGAGTGGTTAGCGTTGCGACTTGTGTGGCCACGATGATGGTGGTGTGTGGAGCTGGGTTTGCGGTTTGTCATTCTGATGTGGATGATTTGGTTTGCCCTTGCATGAGGTGGCCGCCCTTGCAGCCGCCTGGCAGTCGTGCCATGCCAGGCAGCTCGCCCGAGGTTTCTGATGATGACACTACGGGCTTCTACAATGGCACGGTGCTGGACCCCACCCTGGTGTATGTCGGCCAGACTATGGAGCATGCGCAGGCGCACTATGATGCCTTCATGGCGGAGGAGACAACTGTGTTGTCTCCTTTGTCGGTGTTCCAGCGGGCGTAGGAGGAGTAGAGGTACAACCTGCTGCTCCTCAAGCGATATCGGTTGGCGGAGGGCCAAATCGAGGTGAGCGCATAGCGAGGCTACCATGGCCGCCATGGCGCTGCAAACCCAAACTACTT